>JAGDQP010043695.1:0-16140 GCA_022664845.1 Lepisma saccharinum | reverse complement strand
ATTTTTGATGGGTATTGTACTGAAAACTGTACAAAAGCCGCTGAACGAGAACGACGTAAGTCAAAGATTCACTCAACTTTGGTGTTATTCACAAATGAAACCGTATTATCAACCACGAAAGATAAATTCTTGGGTAATTCCAAAAATAAGGATTGTTTCATCTGTGAGTTGATGGCTCATTTAACATAAGATGGAATTCAAAATCAGCAAGCAAGAAGGGGCTGACGCACTTATCGCTAAAACTGCAGTAGCCAAACCTTTAAATTCTTGTGGGCAAGTCGTAGTAATTGGCGAGGATGTTGACATTTTAATCGTTTTGCTTGCGCAGGGTCACATTTCGAAAGCCAGGACGTGGAAAAGAAGTGACAAAAGAATTCAGTACTAAGATGTTGCAAGATGCATGGGCAAATGTGCTAACTGCTTTGCTCAGTTACCATGCTTTAACTGGATGCGACACAGCATGTGGTTTGTATCGACAGGGAAAGAAAAAGGCATTGCGACTACTTCAAAAACGGGAAGACTTATGCCGATCACTTGAAGTTTTCAGCCATGATAATGCTTCTGTACTATATCTGATTGAAGCTAGCACATTTCTATTAGCGCTCTACAATTGTCCAGCAACAGTAACCTAATTAGATGAATTCCGATATCATTCCTACATCCGTGCAGTAAGTCGCTGCCCCATTCAGAACGAAATACAATTAGCAGCATTGCCACCTAGCAATGATGCTGCGAAACATCATATCTTAAGAGCGTATCATCAGGTTCAATTGTGACGTGAAAATGAAATGCAACCGACTGAATATCGACGGGAAACATTAGGAGATATTCTTGTACCAGTAAGAATGACCAAGGAACCTGCTCCGTGTAATGTTATGCATTTAATATCCTATAACTGTAATAAGGGCTGTGCGGTTGTCGGAAAGCAGCAATTGTGTTCTCTAATTTATGTTGTCAGTGTCGAGGAATTGGATGTATGAATGCACAACTAATTGATGAAGACCATGAAGATGAAGGAACTAACAATGACAGTCTGATTGATTTCTAATGAAATAAGTTTGAATGGACTAGTTACAAAAACGTTCTTAAAATGCGTACTGACGTCTAATGCAAACATTAAATTTGATTTGAAAAATACTTCTAGGAAAATCACATACAAGTTATAAACAAGACATTCAAACAGAAAATAACATTCAAATGACTAGTGTAGCTGAGAGTGATTTTAAGTGTGTGAATTGCGGTTCTCCCATGCAAAGGAGACTACCAATTTCTGCTACTTTCTAATACTGCCAAGAAATTATTTTTATGCTAGATTTACGTGGTGTAAACAAACTATGTGTCACAAAACTTATTCCATTGGGAAAAATGTACGTCATTTTTAAAGTAAATTAATAATTATGATAGTGAAAACGTTGGTGGAGTTTTGTTGACATACGATACTTGTCAGTGTTGCAAATTTTAAACAATTCATTAAAAATATAACATTTTCTCCCGAAATTTTGAGTTTTACTCTTCTCCTTCCACAGATTGGGCTGGATTAGTATAAGTGTTACCTCGTTCGAATGTACGTTTCTTAAGATTTCCAACGATATATAACTCTTGGTCCTGTGTAATAACAGAAGGTGACTAGAGCCGTAAAAGTGAATGTTACCTTATGCATTTTTGTACAGAGAGCTCAGAAAGTAATATTGGTTATCGCTTTTTTCCTCGGCTTGTATTGCACCGATCAGTGTCATTGTTGGCTGTGTTTGAGATAAATATCAAAGACATCCATTGGCTTGGTTTTGTTGATGTACAATAACTGTTAGTGTCGCAAACCTCCCACGATTTCTGAAAATATACATTTTTTATCAAAAATTTCTGCTTTCTTCTTCTTCTTCTTCTTCTACAAATTGGGCACGATGGGCATATATGTTATTTATTTAGATTCTCTGTCTTTCAAGCTTTCCAACCATATATGATTCATGGCCTTGTGATGACTAGAACGGTGACTAGAGGCATAAACGTGAAGGGTGACGATTCCCAAAAATTCCCTGCCGTCGTCTAAAAATGGCGGACATTTTTCAAAATTGCGGGAAAAGCTACAGTGGGATTTTAGGGGACTTTTAGTATGTTGTTCCTGACACATTCCCCTACTTCCATACCAATTTTCAGCTTGTTACTAATTTGTTCCTTTCTCAACCCTATCTTTACTGGACTATAACCTATTCGAAAGGGAATGAAGTAAGCTTTCCGACGGTGCAAGTAAGACTAAAGGAGGGAAATAACAGAAAAAATAAAATAAAAAATTACCTCGAAAATTCCCTTTTTTGACAATTATCGCCTGTTATGCGGTGGAAACACTGTCACTAGGACAAACCAAAATAACTGAGTGGATACCACACTCTATGCCGAAGACTGTAGTAAAGATTCACGTTGTTGGCATGTACAGAAATGAAGAAAACATCATAAAGTAACTCTACTGTAATTGCAAGAATAATTAATGTACAAGAACAGTGTCATGCACATATCATTACAGATAATACGAAGATGAAAATGCAGAAAACAATGGAAATTAATCATCCTGACATTAGTTGCCCTAGTGACAATATTTCCGCCTCATAACAGGCAATAATTGTCAAAAAAAGCGAATTTTCGGGGGAAATGTTTATTTTTTCCTTCTGTTACTTCCCTCCTTTGGTCTTACTTGTAACAGTCTATGCACCGTAGGAAAGCTTACTTCATTCCCTTTCAAATGGGTTATGATTTGAGTCTTTACACCACCTACAGGGTATACTATACGCACTTAACAGGAACGCAGCAGGTTTCATGGGCAGAAAAGGTATCTCGGAAACCAGGGGGAATGGGTTTTATGTTCACATATGCTTTTTTTTTTTTTTGCTTAGAATGACATCGATTATCACCTTCTAAAATATTGGCATTTCCTCACCGGAAACCCTGTATATTTGCATCTGAAACAATATTTAGAAATAGAAACAATTAATTTCAAAAAGTGTATGAGGCAAAAGAACTTGCCACAGTAAGAGCAACAAAAGAAACATTCCGCCTCACTTTCGCAAAGGTTACAAAATGAACTCGAAACGTCTTATGATAGTTCATACTTCATTTTCAACTTTGTAGTCGCATTTTTAGCAAACAACGAATTATATTTTGGTATCTTTTGGATGATAACTGAATATGTATTAACAAATACATTTGAAGAATGTCCAGTCTATCGTTCGCAACAGTAATTTTCTCTAACGTTTGTCTATCATAAATCGCTCGATTAGTTCATTTCCACCTGACGAACAAAATATACATCAAGTACTTGACATACTGTCATTGTTCCTAGTAGAGTTTTAATTACTGTTAAATTTGGACTGTCGTCGACAACTTGTGACGCTGTTTTAATAGTCTCGTGATCCTAACCAGACCAACTGTAAATTGAAGGTGATGATACATCTTATGATACTATAAGTTAAATGATATTCGATTGCTGTGATTTGTTACCATTATGAACATGTGCTGAAGTACTTCGCTCTCCTTTTTATTGTGATTATATCTCTGTAGAATGAAATTTTCTCAAGTAAAACCTGACCGATCAATGTGTTGCGAAGGGTTTATTCCGTACGGGTAGCGTCTGAAAAATATTTTGCATACAGTAAAATCAATTTAAATTTGCATACGATTAGTAAGAATAATTGATATGTAATTAATTGAATATTTAATTTTGTAATATAATCTTGCTTATTTCTATCTCTAGGTTTTATATTTCTATGTGTACTTTTGTGGGAAAATTCGTTGGGTTTAAAACTACTTTGTTTAAATAAAGGCCATGGATATTTTTGGCTATTCGAGTACGTTAAGAAAGGCTTGCTGTTCAACGGTTCTTGAGGTCAGTCACCTCCGCCTCGCGGCAACGCGGAGCCTGTTTGGTTCATTCCTTGGTATATAAGGAAGCGACAGGCGCTTTGTAACGCGGGTCAACGTTCAAATCGGTTGAAAGTGAGAGCGCTACGTCCATTCTGGGATAGAGTTGCATTAACTACCAGAGTAATGTAGCATTTGTAGAAGTGCAGGGATCCTTTATCGGGTGGGGATCCCATCGTTTGTCAATATTAAGTTCAGAGCCAATTTTCAATTACTCACAAGAAGAAACTAATACTACTGCGGGGTGAAACTCAAATAACTGGCGTGGCAGAAGTATTAATGTTTTTGAGGGAGGTAGTTCCCTTGTCTGGTCCTTGCGGCCGGTTCGAGGGCGCTGTCTCTCACATTCTCTAAAGATCTGGAGTGCGGCACTTGCAGGTCGCGGGTGAGGTATTTAGAGAGCAATTTATACTTCTTCTAAGTTAGCGAAAACGTTCGAAGGTATCAGACGAAATTGCTGGAGAGAGACGTTTCTAGAGAAGCAATTGTAAAATGGGTTCATATAAGAAAATCCACGTAGACTGGAGTCCAATACCCTCCAGGCGAAGCGATTAAGTTCCTTATGTCGAACCGGGAAGAAGTTTGAAAGATAGATGCCCCATGGGAGGGAACTGAGACGAGGGATTGAGCAGCTATGCATAATCGGACAGCGAAGGAGAGCGGATGGATTGTGCTATTCACCCGGTGGGAGATATTTTTATACGGCAAGTAATTGATCATTCTTCACTACAGAATGATTTCCAAATTTGCTAATGAGATAGTATCAAATGTTAATAGATATCCAGCCATTGAGTAAGGAGTTATGTCTGAATAAGACAGAAAGTCGAAACACACAGGAATTTACTGCTGGGATCATGTTCTTCGTTACTCCACAAAGTCACGCCACCACCCAGTATTAGAGAAAACAAAAACGAAAGTAAGATCCACGAATGAGAAGATTAATTTGCACGGGATGGTCATTCTCACGAAGTTACGCGGGAAATGTTGAAGCCTAGAATATCCGTGACCAGTACATTTCATTAGGGTTACCTAAGCACTGTAATAAGTTTCCTCAGTTTAAATAAATATATTCTTATTCTTTTAATTCGGTCGTCTCGGATAATTAACCATTCAGATCTTCGTGAGATGAAGTGAGGAAAGAGCCATTAGCAGCAAACTCTGTTTCCCTTATAAATATTATGTATTTATCCGCCTGACCTGCAGACGATAGAACCCTGGCCGTGTTTAAAAGTTGTTAGTTAGATTTTTAAATCGTGTCAGGTGTAGAGAAAACTGGAAATTAAACCCGGAAAGCGTGGTAATAAATGTTAAGAAATAGCAAATCCTTCCTATTTTCTAATATGCATTGACAGTTAGTTAAACGATCATCTTTTAGTTTATATTGTCCCTCCAATTTTCGAGATGTTGGTTCGCTGGGCGATGGGCTATCGTGTGGCCTCCTCTTTCACCTGCTCTCACACACCTTGATTTCTATTTCTGGAGCCATCTAAAAGATGGAGTTTATCGTGACACGATCAACGATCTACACCATTTACAGCAACAAATCCAGCTTGCATGTGCCGCCATTGAACTCGATCTGTTACGCAGGGTCCATAAAGATTTAACAACAACAACAATAACAAATCGCCAAATTGAGCATATGTTGTAGGAAGCCAAATTACAAATTTCAGAACGCGATCTTCTAAACAAATAAACTTAGATGACTAATGTATGCATATTTTAATTTTGGGGGTCAAACTACGTTTTTCCGCCCTTCTTGCACGTGTGGTTTACCAGGTAAACTATCTAGTTCAACCGATACAGGAATTTTTACAGAATATACAGCAATGCATATTCTGTTTTTTTTGCCCTCTTCAAGAAAATTCTTCTCGCGTTTCTCTATCTTCTTGTTTCACCTTCTTTCCTCTTTCTATTACATATTCCGATTCGCGGTAAATTTGCACGAAAGACAGGAATCGTATGCATCCCCACCCGTGACAGTTGCTTTAGTTGCATGTAGCATGTGCATGCGGAGATCGCGAGTAGAAGTTGGAGAGCGGTCACTTATCAGGGCGGGACTATCTGGGGGCCCTGATGTTCAAAACTTTTTCAAAGTCACAGCAGTTCAAACAACTGAATTAACTTGGGAGGAAACTCTTTTCGTCCCCCAGAATGAACTGGAACCAATAATAGAAAGTTAGTGGAGGAAGTTTTCTTTCCTCCCACATTGAAAGAGAACAAGTTGGTTGCCATTATAAATAGATACCACAATAAAGAACCATGCTTTTGATATCTCGAAGCTGAGTGTTTTAGTGAGAATATTTGGTAGAGGAAACTCCATCCTCCCACGAGCTTGGGGAGATCGCTTTGCCTGTGGACTCCCACATAGGTATAACACTTGGCGGAGGGATTGCACTCTCTCCCACGGGACTGGTGGAGGATTAACGGTCTCCCACTGGGTGGATATTGGAGGAGGTACCTTGTTCGCTTCTCACATAGTGGAAGCTCACAGGTGTGATCTGGCAGTTGCGCATACCTGCTATCGAGGAATAACGGAGAGGTCGCGTCCTGGAAGTAAGTGCAGTATTAGGTCACTACACAAGTAAGGTCGGTTATTCAAGTATCAGGTCAGTGTATAAGTACGGTCGGTCCCCGGTCCCTGTTACAAATCCACAACAAAGGAAGAACAGTGTTCCATCGAAATTTGATAGAAAACAAAACTAACGCTGAATGTATAGAAATTGCTTCTTAAATTACACCAGAATAGTTTATTAACATAGCTAGAGAAAATATAACTTCCAGAAGCGAAAGTATTTCTTTCTGCAATACACACTAATTTAGAATTGCTAAAGAGGATTGAAAATCCTGGATCTAGTATAATTTTACTCACGGAACAAATTTAGTAACGAAGATTTAAGTATCGCAGTAGAAAGCTTCGAGTAAGGAAAGTGAATGTATCAAAATCATAAAATAAAGACCCTTCTTCTGCTGTCTTTTACTTCTCTGATTTTGGATACACTTGATAGAGGGCGCAGTTTCGAATCATGCCACCCAAACTTACTAAGGTTTTTCAGCGTTTATCGTGAGTTCTACCAGAATATGGAAACACCAGGCTGCTACTGTTTCTGTTTCTTTCCATGGAAGATTGGATGGCGAAAGACCCTAACACCACAGAATGTCCATTGGACGTCCATAGGATGACCCAGTACGCAGTGTTCGATTTGTAGCGGGGGATGGTTGGGATTATCCCCCTCTCGGCAAAAATCTTCTCTGGTACTTTTTATACCTCTAACCTGGGATATGGACGATCCCAAAATACCGTATAATACATATCTCACTATTTCTTCCCCCTCTCTGGAAATTGCACAAATCGAACACTGCCAGTACGTCCACTTTATGTCCACGGATATATTGGGCATGAAATAGAGGTCCATTGGATCTACGAAAAATGGAAGTTCCAAAACAGAACTTACTGTTAGCGGACGTCCAGCGGATGTACATAGCATGGATGTTATTAAGACGGATATTTGGCATGCGATTTCAGTAGTCGTCCAGACATTGAACTTTACTCCCCTCACAATGTCAAGGGTGCACCGTGAGCACTGCATTGAAGACATTACGACCCATCAGGGACAAAGCAGAAGCCACCTATGAGTGTTTTGTGACCGCGACCGGCGAAGTTTGGACAGACTCGTTCGGCGAAAAATTAAAGCAACAGGAATCAATGCAGGACATTCCAAGAATGTGTCTCAGAGGTCAATACAGTCCAATTTGGTCTCCATGGGGTATCGCAGCCGAAGACCGACACGTGTGCCGCTACTAACGCTGCCTATCGACGACGGTGACTCACACGGGCTCGGGAACAACACGTGGGTTGGAACTTAGAGGACTGTCAACATGTAGCGTGGTCAGATGAGTCACATTTCTAATTGGTATGAAGGACGGTAGGGTCCGGGTGTGGCGCAGACCCCATGAAACCATGGACCCAAGTTGTCAACAAGGCACTGCGCAAGCTGGTTGTGGCTCCGTCATGGTGCGAATTGTGTTTACCTTGCATGGTTTGTGTCCTATGGTCCGCTTGAAAGGGACGTTGACCCGTTAGCGTTCGGACCCGCTCAGCTCGGCGCCTCCGTTTCGGTGCTACCGTTTCGGCGCCTCCGTTTCGGGGCAGTAACGTTCCGGGGCCAGAGCTTTACCAAAGAATCACACCAGGGAAACTATTGTATTAAAGAGGTATTAAAAACTTCGTCCATAAGATGCGACAGAAGAACAGATCCAGGAGCTATGTTCATGGAAGAAATGTAACGACGCGTTTATACTGTAAGCACTTGAAAAACACATTTTGTTCCCCAATTATTTTAATTATGAAGTGTTTTTTGGCGGAAAATGACTTTATTTGTTTATTTACAACATAAACAGGCTGAGCTATAACAGGGACGTAACTAGGGAGGAGCAGAGGAGCAGGATTCAGGGCCAAATTTGGCAAAATTCCGGAAAATCGAGAAGGTTGTATCGAATAATACCCCTGATTGAACAACGTTTAAAATGGACCAATTGGAATCCAGATAAGGGCTCGATGCATTTCCTAAGTGGACATGGACCATACAAATCGAAATTACATGAGCTAAAGATAGTGGAATCCCCCAAGTGTTCTTGCGGACAACTTTCAACACCTGAGCATGTGGTTCTCCATTGCCCAGAAAATCAGGTGAAGGCGGATGGAACTGTTGATGCTCGAATTGTGGATTTGAGAAATGAACTAAAGAACGTTGACATACGCGAAATAATCGAAGATGACATCAAGAGAACCTCCCTGGATCTGTTGGCTGCCATCATCTCATATAAGGAGAAAGTAATCTATATGAGGAGAATGTGCAGGAACATATATGACCAGGAATGAAGACGGGAAACAATGCATATTGTAAATAATGTAAATAACGTAGTCGAAGAATGTGTGACGCGCGCCACCCGGGTACCAAGCGGAATACGCCGTGCGGGAGAAGCGGAATGCGGGAAACTCACATATTAGAATTCACACGAACTTTGTGGATTAAACATCTCTTCCACGGCTGTGGTTCTTACAAAATTGTGAGGACTCAACGCTAAATCGCGAACCGAAACCGGTATGCCCCGAGGCCAGCCGTCTAGCGTTGCGGGAGTGCGTGAGTGCGAGAACTTTCGGGATTAACGATTACTCATCCGCGAAGAAGCCCCCAGTGCCTGACCACCAATCCTATGGATATGGATGGTAAGCGGAGTACCGAGGTAACTGGATTGGCAAAGTAAATAGTGATGTCCAATTCGAAAGAAATATTAAATGTAGTGTGGATGAGTGGTCTGGTTGAAGATTCGGCTGTGAAGAAACTTCCAGGATAGGCCCCAATCTACACGGATATGGAGGGTGTGTCCCAGCCCCCTGGAACGAACTTTAACGGCTGACTTCCCTGGTGAGAATGGATGATGAGAGTGAAAGTTAGGTTCGGATAGTTAGGATTAGCTTAGAGTAGATAAGTGAAGGATAAAAATTAAATTCTGATACAGAGCAATTCATAGGGAATTAAATGTAAATGTAAAATATTATTAATATTTATTGTGATAATTTGCTGATGATATATTTTTTTTTTGTTTAAAATGTATAGATAGAGGAACTGAAGTCCATATAAAGGAATGATTGTTTAGTGTCCTTGTATTTTGTATTTGAATTGCTTCTATTTTAGAAATATTTTATATATCATTAATGAGTAGATTACGGAAATGCAGTATACATTTTTATTAAGATAGTTACACAGATAGCACAGTGCGGGAAGTGTTTTAAATAACGTAATTTTAACTGTATAAATGAAAAAAAACTGATACTAACAATAATAACTAGACAACTATGTAAGGACTAATAATACCGATATATAGGATTAGTAAGGAAGACACTTAAGAAAATACTGAAGTCACAACATAAAAGCAGGAATTAATAAAGTGAAAAACATTAATAAATAATAGTAAAATGTAACCCAAATAAATAATAAAAACTTAATACATTAAACCACTAACGCCAGTGTACTTAATATATGATCGTATTTTGTTACAGCTCAGGTCCATGTATGTACGTATTGTAAACTGAAATGAAAATAAAAAAAATAAATAAAAGAAGAAATTCCCCCACTCGCGGAAAAAGGGCCTGGATTTGCCAGCGGGAGCCAGGCTAAAAGAACTTCCCCGCCCCCTCTCTTTGCTATTATTTTCTCTTTTTTTATGTAAACAATACCTTGAGGAGACGAATAGCAGGGAGACGAATAGCGGGGATGGCCTGCCCCAGTCCCGTGGAGAACACTTTTAGATCGCTGCATTTCAAATGCACGAAGCGGGGCTGAGCCAAGATGGCTGAGACGTAGGGGTGGTCAGAGGGTTCCAAAATTAAAAAAAAAAATCAGGGGCGCTACTCCTAATTTCGTAATGTATTATTTTATAGTTCAAGAAAATAAGTTCATATTTAATTACAATGCATTCTGCATACCTTTGGAACACTTTTTTATATAACAAAAACAGATAAGAACGTCATCTTAAACGGCAATGTTCGAGGTCGAGGTTCAAGTCCGACGGCGAAGTCGAGGTTGAAGTCTCAGGTCGAGGTTAAACTACCATTTTAACTAATTTCTCTGTTTATATTACGAATGGAACCTATATCTCATTAGCATCCTTGTACACGAGAGAAACATCCTGTCCTCTTATGGCCCTTAGACGTCTTTAGCTCAGACCATGAAAACTTAAATAAAATAATGCTTCAAAACTTTGTCAGGAGCAGTCCCCCCAAAAAATTACTTTATTGACGAATTTTTTTCCACCTCGAATATTCACTACTTAGCACATCTTATGCATTTATTGTTTAGGTTTAGCAAAAGTAAAGGTTCGTTCGTTAAAAATGTACAAAAACTTTATATTTCCATTAGTAAAGCAATATATCTTATTAACGTCCTTGTCCATGACAGACAAGTTCCATTCACTTAAGTCATTTAGGCATCTTTGGCTCAGACCGCGCAAACTTAAATAATGTTCAAAACTTTGTCAGAAGCAGTTAGAAACAGAGTACAAGAAATATTTTTTAAAGTGCTTCATTGATCATCAATTGTCGTCAGAGGACAGTAAAAGTAAAAAGTACATCACTACGTCATAAGGTATGCTAATAATTTCCGTTTTCCTCACTTTGGCGCCAAAACGTAGCCTGCGTCAAAATGATGGCGTCGAAACGGAGGCCCCGAAACGTAGCGGACCCTCAGCGTTATATTCAGCTGCTTGCTGACCATCTCCAGCCCTATGGACTTCGTGTACCCTGATAACAATGAGATTTCAAGGATGACAATGCGCCATGTCAACGGACCAAAATGGTTCGCAACTGGTTTGAGGAACATTCTGGCAACTTCCAACGCATAATTTGGCCGACTAGATCTCCGGACATGAGCCCTATCGAGCACATTGGGATATCATCGAACGGGCTATTTGAACACAGGATTCTCCACCTACAGCAGCGTTTCTCAACCTTTTTCATCCTGCGACTCCCTTTTACCTTGTCTTCTCGCCGGCTACTCACAAAAGTAACTTTCTCGTGTATAGTAAGCTATTTTGTTTCACTGTTTTACTTTTAATCTAGAAACTCCTAGTTAAATTTATTTTTTCACCTCTCCTCGAGACCCCCTTGCACATAACCTGTGACCCTCCTGGGGGTCGCGACCTAAATAAATGTGAGAAAACCTGACTTACAGCAACGACGGCAACTGAGACTACATGGCTACATGTCTCTCCAGCGGATGTCGCGTCTCTGGCATGTCCATTTCAGTATATGTAAGACACAGACCATTTAATTAAGGAATAATTGTATTTAATTTCATCTTTCAAATTTAAACAAAAGCTGTATAGCTGTCAAATTTAAACAAAAGCTGTTATGCTCTAGGCGAGCCCTTTGTTGCGGACCACAGTTTTCTAATTAGAATTCTAATTAGAGAAAGTGACTAATTTTCTGATTGAAAGGAGTCATTTATAGTTAAAAATGTATTGTGTATCCAATGTGCGTATGAATGTTCTTTGTAGCGAAGGATTTACTCAGGGCATCTTTCATACTCTCTTGTCTCTGAGGGAAAATGTCTATTTGGTAAATGAAAATTGCCTGCATATTTCTCAGATGCAACAGAACAAGACTTGTGACACACAGTAGTTTCATGATTAGAGTGTTGCGAGCAGGAATAATGATAGCTTCCCCACCAGCGGGGGAAGGGGATGTTATCTCTCAAAATCTTGAGAACTTCCCCAACACATACACAACTTGAAACCTTTTACGGTTAAAATGTGATAGCAATCTTGCAAAACGACACTAACATCATCCCAACGTTTAGTTTACACACTCCCAAATTGAAAATCCTGGCAGAATCCCTGGTGACGAATGGGTTTTCAGTCTAGTACATCCACGAAATTTGTATTTGTCTACTTTTTAAACTTCATCATAGCGGAAAATAAGACAGCCATGCAGAAGGGGGAATGGGAGAGGGGGGAGAGGGGGAAGGAGAAATAGAGATCAAATTCAATCAAATTGGTTGAAATACATGATTTTAAACATCTTTGAAGTCCAAATAACACAGAAAGAGCTTTAATAGACTGTTTTTACTTGCTTTTCCAAGCCAACAAATAACTCTTTTTTTCTCCTTTTTCTGTTACGTACGCCGTAAAGAAACCTTTCAAGAGAAGTAAGTCTTTGAACTCGCAAGATCTCTTTGAACTTGCTCTATGCCAAAAGCGTCTTTTGCACAAAGAAATGGAAAAATGAACCCCCCGCGAGCTCTAAAAGGAGCAGTGTCGTGGGTGTGTAGTATATAAGTAGTCCCGAGCGTGGGAATGAAGAAAGGTAGGGAAATCTATCCCTCAGAAAGCATTCTATCCATTTAAGTAGATTAAATGTGATGCTGGGCTTTGCTCTATAAGCAAACAGAAACGTATTTTCTTAAAAGAATTTCGGAATATTACGAATGGTGCACACATTCACACCATAAGTTGAGATATTAAAGGCTTTCATGAAAGTTCAAATTCAGCTATTACTACATTAGTGGCTGTAATGTCTACGCATAAATTCAAAAATTGTTAAGTTAGTAAGTGCATTCCGTATTAAATTTCAAACTACAGAAAAAAACTCGGCTGTCCGTTGTATTGGAGGAGCGGGGGAACAACGTTTGCTCGAAAAGCAGGGATAACCCGCACAACATTTTATTTAGGGTTACATACGTTAGGCAATCCGGAAACACATTTTGTAGATTCTTTGAGGAACAAGAATATCTTTTAATAGGCGTTATCTTCTTGTTCCTGGATCAATATTGTTTGTAATACCTTTCATTCCACGTGAACACAGACTTCAACGTTTGGCTTTATTCAAGTTATTGTTTAGCGAAAGTCAATAATTATTAAAGAACTGCATTTAATCGACCCGAGCCCGGCCCGACTTGAATAGAAAGCAGGTCGGCCCGCCCAGGTGAGGCCCGGTCCAAAGAAATAGCGGAGCTGGGCCGCCCAAACCCAGCCCGCGGGCTGGGCCGGGCTGGGGCCTTGGGTCGAGCCCGGCCCTTGTAAGTCTCTAGTTCAGGTACACAGAGAAGTGAAATATTAAAACTGGCAGATAATCTAATGAATGATTACATGAAGTCCGTGAAAGCCTGTTGCTATAAAAAAGGTAGACCCATAGGTGGCATCTGAAATTGTGAATGGTGCTTCGTAATATTCGAATCCCTGAAGGGCTGTGAAGTATAGGCCTAGAATTACTGTTAAAATTAAGGCTTGAGTAGTTTGTGTGTGTTTTGCTTCTATTAAACTGTGATGGGCTCAGGTTACTGTTACTCCTGAGGCTATGTTAATAGAGGTTCTACAGTATATAATATGTACGTACAAGGATTAGATCTGGGTGTCCTACTCACCTGCACCATTACTGTCAATGTACCAAGGTATTCTTATTTGCAGAAAGACAGACTTGTGGTCTATTTAAGGCGATCTCTAAGCACGGAATTCCTAGGAATTTTACGTGTTTCCAAATATTTTTCTTTAAATATTCAGTGAAATCGATCCAGGATGTTTTCTTGGTGTCATCACAATGATGCTGAGTTCGGACCTATGATAGACTCTTGTAACCAAAAAGAAAGGGAGTTTTAGTAAACATGGGACAGAAAACGAAGCGCTTTTGACATGATCACTAACAAACAAAAATAATTGTAGACAGGGAAGATTTTTATTTATATTTTATTTTTCACAAGAGAATCTGATATGTGCAAATGTCCTGTGAAAAAAAGTAATAACATCTTGCCTTGGCTTCATAAGCATCTGGGACAGTGTTAAAACATGAAGTATATTCTATATACACAAAGAATCTGGCGTGCCGTGGTGGTGTAATGTAGAGGGCCGGATTTACAACTAGGGCCAGTAGACCCGGGCCTTGGGGCACAATTTTCACAGGGGCGCAGTTTACAAAGACAAATTAGAAGTCGCCATTTAAAACGCGAGATAAAAAACATATTTAACAAAAAAAACATTAAGGGCCATGTAGGAAGAGGCTCAAACACCCGAGCGGGCCCTCGCACATAACTGACTTCAGGTAACTTAAAGTTAAGAACAAACATTAGTGCTTATATTAGGAATATTATTTATTTCTATTTTTGCCTTTCTACGCACCAATAATCATTTTAAATCAATACTACATATAGGGCGTATCAGTCAGCTATAACTCTGCCAACGGACAACAGGTGCTTTGCGTTCTAGCATTCCATATGCATGAAGTCGTAATGTTTGCCAGATTTTTGTATATCAGGAGTATTAAAGTGTCTTCTGGTAACCTGTATTTTCAAGTCCACAATGGGTAGGTACCGTGCGTTCGAATTCTGCTACCGATCGTCCTGACGTTTTCCAGAGTTTTCTTCAGTCTCACCACACGAACGACAAAATGGTACCTTAACTAAGACACCGGCCGCTACACTCCCATACAATATCCCGGTCTGATACAAAGATGGCTAAAGACATTTAAAGTTTCAAAAAAATACCATGTCTTTTAATATGAAAGTAGAAACAAACCTTATTATAGAGTTTCCTTTAGTTTAAATGGTTCCTGGTGTCCTCAAATCTTGTAACGTTAATTTAACGCATTTCCCGACGTCATACCATGATGAAATTTTGCACAGCGACGTACGTCGTGTGACAATACAATATAGCATTGTTACTTCTATATATGTCTATATTTTAAAAGCGCAGTTTATTTATTTTTTATTATTATTATGGACTTGTTTATCCTAAAATAAATATTAGTCTGCATTGAAGTGGCGTTTGACTGGTTGCAGAACACTTTAGGATTTGGGTCACAAAACATTAGCTTGAGAAAAAGTATCTGAACACCGAAATAACTAAAATAAATAATAAAACATGTTTTAAAGACATAATTTTCTTAAACTATTCGTACTAAAAAGTAAAAAATAAATTTGTTTATGCATGACTGAAAAGAAAAGTATGGGGTGAGCCAATTCAAGACTTTATAAAGTAGAGCGCGCTTCATGCTTTTCTTTTTAGTCATGCATATTTTTTTTTACTTTTTAGTACGAATTGTGTGTTAAGAAAAGTTTGTCCTTATTTTTTTTTATTTTTTTGTATTTTTCCTACTAATTCTTGTCATTCAATATTTTAAGCTTACAATAACTAAAAACATTGTTTAACGATTACATTTTCGAATTAATTACAATCATCGAGCTTTACGTAACGAAAGTAGAATGTCTTACTGTCAAAAGAGAGAAAGATTTAAATTCGTTTGTTCATTTCCAGTCTAAACCAATGTGGACTTAATTTTGTGACTAAGTTTTATATGCTTCTTATCACTGTGTGGCTCTTTTATTATTTAAGTCTTAATTTTTGAGTTATTCATATAATAGTAGACCGTACTTAGCGTATATTAGAAAATATTGCAAATAATATTTACGTTTTTGCAGGAATTAAGATATAAATAATAAAAGGGCTGCACAGAGATATGAAAGACTGAGTTACAACCAACAATGTGGTCCATATTGATTTAGACTGGAAGTGGACAAACAAGATTAAGTGCCCTCTCTGCTCCCTGAGTAAATATATTTATTAAATTTTCGATGCATCAGTCAGTCCAGTATCGCTTCTAGATAGAGGTCATTGGATACAATATACAACTAAATGAAATCTTTACATTTAGTCTTATATATATATATATATATATATATATAA
>JAGDQP010043694.1:0-16140 GCA_022664845.1 Lepisma saccharinum | reverse complement strand
ACAACGTCACGCGAAAACGGTCGTGGTCGAAGCGCGGTGCGCCGGCGCAAACGGTGCCCAAGCCAGGATTGACGGCCAGGAATGTTTTGCTGTGTGTTTGGTGGGATTGGCAGGGAATTATCTACTATGAGCTGCTCCCCTACGGCCAAACCCTTAACTCGGAACTATACTGTCAACAATTGGACCGTCTGAAGGCAGCAATCGCCCAGAAGCGCCCAGCTTTGGCCAATAGGAGAGGCATTGTATTCCACCAGGACAACGCCAGGCCACACACATCGATAGTGACTCGCCAGAAGCTCCGGGAGCTTGGTTGGGAGGTTCTTATGCATCCACCTTATAGTCCGGACCTGGCACCGAGTGATTACCATCTGTTCCTGTCCATGGCGAACACGTTTGCTGGTGCAAAATTCGCGTCAAGAGAGGCTTGTGAACATCGACTGTCTCATTTTTTTGCCAATAGGGACAAGGGCTTCTATGAGAGAGGCATCATGATATTACCTTCTAAATGGCAACACGTTATCGAACAAAACGGCGCATATGTGACCTAAATCGGATCATTCTAACTATGGTAAGTCAAGCCTTCAATGTCATGCAAAAATAATGGATTACTTTTTACTACATCAGATATACTGTTTCTCTGCCCTTGAATAAAAGCAGGTTATTTCCCGGGATTTTGAGGTAAAAATAATTGATTTTTGCGGACAGTTATTATGATCAAAAAGAGATATCTTCCTTGAATAATACCATAGTTCAAAATTAATGTATTGTATATACGGGATGAGAGCATATTTCGGAAAGAATTCATAGTTTTTCAGTTTATAGTAAAGATGTTTTCGAAATTGTATTATCTCCAGGAACTTAAATTCTTCCTATACTTCAAAATATTTTTTCAGTTCCCTGGAGGTTTATTAGTATTTTAATACAAACTATACGAAATAACTTCAGTCTATATGTCTTTAGTTAGTTCCTTATGTTTGTCAGGATGAAGATATAAGCAGTTTAGCAATGTGGCATTTGAATGCATTTATTAATAATCCCATCATTTGCCTCGTAAGTCTGCAGAGAAATAAAGCAAAATAAATTGGGATGAATGTATTAAATATTAACTTCAATCCTGCTGATTACATTGATTTTCTGCGGCGTAAATCATGAAATCACTTGGTGTGTAAAAAACGACATTTAAAAAGAAACATGAAATAGAACAAAAACACGAAAAAACTTCAGAGAAAGAAACTGTTTTACAGCACTAAATGAGACTCTCAATCCAGAGTTGAATAAAGGGAAACATTTTTATAATTTATAATGTGTTTTCAGTATGACTTAGAAAGGAAAGTGAAACTGATTATATTGATACAGTTACAAAATTTGCTGAATTTGTCAGTAAGCAACAAATTATATGCAAACAATTTTCACAAAATCAACTTCAACAGAATGTGGTCAAGACGCAAAGATAGGGATGGTAAAGCAACAAGATATAGAGAAGAAAGCATGTAAAGCTCGAAGCAGGAAGGAATATAAAGAGCTAATTACGTATGTATAGCTTGTGAATATTTTTAAAAATTGCAATGAATTTGGCACAGAAACTGCATTAGCAAGGTGAAAAGACAAAGCTAAAGAGCAAGTGTGTAAGAAGATGAAGGCTAAGTCCGATTATGAGATCAAGTTGAAGAACTTTATAGAGAAGCAAAGAGGTAGATGGCATAAGGAAACTATAAGAAGGCTGCAGAAAATTGTATACAAGGCAAAGATATAATCATTGAAGCAAACTACAGAAATATAAGATATGAAGAGCTAGCCCAAATATAGAGGCAATCGATGAAGCTCCTTTTCGAGTAAGATACATTTGCCACACATTCTGAAGTTAATGACAGTAACCTCGAGGTAATTACAGTAGCACTGATACTTATAGTGACTGAAGATGAAAAATGTTCATGGCCGCAAACTAGTATGATTTTTTATTTATTTTGAAGAACAAATTATAATAATAGGTTAGCAAAAATTATCTAGGTTCGGCAAAGAAGATGATAACTAGTATGATTTTTTATTTATTTTGAAGAACAAATTATAATAATAGGTTGACAAAAATTATCTAGGTTCGCCAAAGAAGATGATAACCTTTTTCGGAGGGAGGCATTTGTTACGGCACTCAAATAATTATATGAGTTGACTTTTATCTGTTTTATTCATTTTTACATGTATATGATTTGTAGGGTGACCCATATAAAAAGAGCCCGGCGTGGTACTACCGGATATCGGGCGAAACGGCAGTAAACAATAAGGAAATGTAAACACTGGCTTAACCTTCTTCATGTATGAAATGCTGGGTGTGTCTCCGTTACCGCCGAGATACTTCCACGAAAGTCGCCGCCTATTGGCTGACACTACCTGTAGCTCTTCACGGATGAGGAAATATAAATTTGTCAGGCACCAATCCCTGATTCGTCAGAATTGTGGCAAGTGGCTCCATCTTGTTGGAACTAAGAGTATAGTCCTCCTTCTGGTGTATATTCGTCGTAAAACTGTTATAAGGAGCAACAATAAACTGCACTGTTTACTGTTACTTCAAAGAACGCTTGATCCACTACAAGTGTCCCTGTAACTGAGCACCAAACACCAAATTTTTTTAGTCATGAAGGGGTGTTTCCTATAGGATATATGGATTCTCATTGGACCAGTATCGCCTATTCTGCGCTTTCACATAACCCGATAAATGGAATCATGCGTCGTCGAACATAAAACATAGCAGAGCGTCCAAACGTCCGTCCGCAGCCATTGTCAGTGAGTAATTAAAATACGCAACTCGTTAACCTGTGTCTGGCTCCTTGAGTTCCTGGACACATGTTACGATGTACGGTTTCAGTTGTAAACACTTCAGTATACGCTGACACGTTGTTCGTTTCACACCGACCTACTGGGATAATTTCCGGTAGAATTTGTCGGGCTTCGTGTTTCCTATGCTGAATATCACGGACGACCTCCGGTGTTTAGACAACATCTGGTTGTACCCTACTCACACTCGTTGCATACCCAGTTTGGCGTCATTTTTTACAAGTTTCCGAACACCTCGATTCGCAGGTGGGTTTCTTCCTGGGTACCCGGCAGTAAAAGCCTCTTTTGCGTTGACTCCGTTCACATATATTCTTCCACAATCACAATTCGCTGCTGCACGAAAAACACCATCTTCTCAATGCGACTTTTTCATGGAACGGCTAAGCAGAGATTTCTAACTAAACAACTGCACATCGGGCGAGCCCACATCAGTGTTAGCTCCTCTCGTCTTTACGTTTTACACTCCAAAACTTCCATGTTATACTATAACATAGAATTAATGATAATACACTATTATCACAACGGGCTACTTTTATGTGGGCCACCCTGTATCTCTGTTTTAAATAAAAGGACATTTTAGATTTTTATGAGGGAAGAAGTTAGAAAAGGAAGATGACTTCTTCTAAAGATTAAGAAGTAATCGAAAAGATACGATTACATTAATTCAATAGAATATATTGAATTTACATGTTGGTTAAAACATAATGAATGACTATATAAAGTGAATTACAATATTAATGTTTTATGTTCATGCAACGAAGTTGTATTATTTGTAACAATTAATTTGTAGTCCAGCCTTTGGCTCATCAGGTGCTTTTAGGCAATTTGAAAGTTACTTTACTTTTGACATAATGCTTAGAGAAACATTTTTATACTATGTTAATTAACTAACTAACGCTATGGCTTATGGAACTCGCAAGTTCATCCCCGCAGTAACAAACGTTCGACATTGGATTCTATCCTGGGCTATATCAAGCCAATTTTCATCATGAACACCTAATTTTTGAAGATATCTTCTAATATTGTTCTCCCAACGACGTCTCGGTCTTCCCAATGCCCTCTTTCCATCCGGCCTTCTAACCAGGCTAGAATATAATATTCGTTTTTCCCCCATCCGAGCTACATGGCCTGCCCACATTAGTCGTCGCGATTTCATTATTTTTACGGTGTCTGGTGAATCGTACAGTCCTTGGAGTTCTTCATTATGCACTCTCCTCCACTCTCCAGTCATCTCGTCCCATTTCGGCCCGTATATCTTTCTCAAAACCTTATTTTTAAGCACATGTAATTTATGTTCATCTGCTAGGGTCGTACTCCAACTTTCGCATCCGTAAAGTTGGAGTACGACCCTATTACCCGCAGAGGTATTACCCGCAGAATAACCGTTCTGTGTATTTTCAATTTCAATTTCCTTGATATTAATCGCGATGCTAGAAGATTTGGAACTGAATAGAAACATGCGTTTTCCGATACTAAGCGACATTTTATTTCTTCCGTGACCTCATTCTTGCTTGTTACGTATGCTCCCAAGTATTTAAATTTGTTTACTTTCTCTATGACCTCATCCCTAATTCTTATGTTTTTATTTCCTTCATTCCCTGTGTTTCGGCTTGTTTTCATGTATTTTGTTTTATCTATCTTTACCTGTAGATCTATCTCATCGCACGCTTCTACTAAAACATCGATGTTTCTTTGTAGTTCATCTATATCGTCCCCTATTAAATCTACATCATCCGCGTATACAAACAGTTGATTCAAACCATTCGATGATAGCCCCTCTCTCTCTTTTTTAATTTTTAAAATCGCAAATTCTAAAGCAAAGTTAAACAGTAGTGGGGACAAGGCATCGCCTTGTTTCAATCCGTTGCGAATCTTGAAACTATGTGACATATTATTACCTATCCGTACTCTGGTTATGGGGTCACTGAGACACATTAGTTGAACCAATTTTTTTTCGGAATTCCAAATCGTATCAGGATACTGTATAACTTTTCCCTTTTGATAGAATCATATGCTTTCTTAAAATCAATGAATAGTTGATGATTAATGATATTTAATTCTAATCTTCATCATATAAAAAAATAAATTAGTATTATTTAATGCTTCGTGCAGAGAGAATTATAATGACTAATAGAATGATATGAATTTAAAAGTGAGAAATTAAACTACCACACCAAGATTTAGCAAATAAGACATGTTAAAAGTATTGAAGTCAAATTCATTTATCACAGAGTACAAGTTCTAAGTGGCTCTGATAGGAGACAGATCAATATATGTTAAGGTTCACATTTGGATTCTATAGAGAAGCCAGATATAAGTAGGTCGTTAATTTTACTAACTACCTCAAATACACAATAACTACTACTATTCAATTTGTATCGTCCCCGGCTAAGTAACATGCAATTTCATGAAACTGCAGAGTCCAGCTTATGAATCATGAAATTATAAAAACTTAGCACACAGGTTCCTCCTCATAACATTTTATTCTGGTTACATGCCTTCAAACTAACTGAATGAATATACAGACTTCATATTTAATATATTTGCAGGGCTCCCATCGAAAACACAAACATTTCCTTCCTAATTCTTTTTTCTCCCAGTGCATAGAATACAGTCCGTATATTCACTGTCCAGTTTCTTACTTTCTTTCTTCTCGGAGGATTTTACATCCTATATCACTTCACCTTTTGATTATGAACAATAATCAAAACATCATAGTAGATAATGAACTGAGAACTTTACTTTTGGAACACATGTTTTAGTTACAATTTTATCCGCACTGTGCTCTTGTGATGTAGGCACGATCTCTCCTACCGAATTCACTGGCACGTTTGACGATTCCGCTTCACTATCCGAGTCTGCTGGAAAGAATATTTCTAGAAGATACAGTCTCTGCACAGGACGAATTAGAATTCCATCCGCAGTTTTGACTTCCACCACTCGAACACACTTCTCCAGGAACAACTTCAATTACTCTTCCTAATGGCAAATTTATCTTCTGTTTGTCGTCAGTTTCATCTGAAACAACATCACCTTCTTTTACAGTTTTGGTATGTCCTTTTGGTATGTCTTTGCACTAAACGGTGTAAATACGCGGTCCTTTACCTGTCACTCAATCTTTTTTTTTTCGCAGCTTGTAAGTTTCTATATATTTTTGTCAACTTAGGGTTTCTACATCATCCAAATCCGGAATTCCTGTTTCTTGAACGTCTTGTAAAAACATAGCAGGAGTCAACGATACAAAGTCCTCCACATCATCAGACAAATACGTCTATGGTCGCAACTTTATCACAGCTTCACAATCACTTGGCAGTGTCACTAATTCTTCCTAGTTCAGAGATGCCTTGCCTAATATATCCTTAACAGAGATTTCAAGGTACGTATTATATGCTCCCACCATCCTCCCCATCATGCAGCACTAGGTGGTAGAAATTTCCATTGTATTCTTTAGCTATCTTCTCCCAATCGTTCACGTTGAACAGTTTGTCATATCCTGTAAAGTTTGTACCATTATCACTGTAAATGATTTTCGGAACAATAAAATCTTCTCAAAGTCAGAAAGAAAACACAAGACGATAAGGATAGCACTAACTCCAAATAGACCGCTCGATATACCGCACAAGTAAATAAAACTACCCAAGCCTTTTCGCCATTCTATAGTATTAATGATCCTGTTAGGTCTACTCCGGTAATTTCAAAAACCAAAGCGTCTCTCACTCTATCTTCCGGTATCGCAATCGTAGTTACTTTATCTTTCTTTGCATCATGCCTTCTGCATCGGACACAGCAAGAATAGAACGTATAGTTTTCCTAGCACGCAGAATCCAAAATCTCTCCCTTAACAGACCCAACAAGATTTGTGTTGTAGCATGTGACATTTCCACGTGTTCTTCCATGATCAACATACTCACTAACTTATGATCAGAAGGCAACACAAAATGACTTCTAAAATTTTCGTAACTTTCTCTTCTCGAAAACTTAGTTTTCACTTTGATGATACCATCTTCGTCCACTAACGTACACAGATACATTAATCGGATATTGTCTGCTCCAAAAGTTTCCCGTTGAACACTGCGCAGCAACATCTCTGCAGCTTTCAACTCAGGAACTGTCAATTCTACTAAACTTCTTTTACGTGGATGAGAACAATTGTAGACAAATCTAAGCATCCAAGCCACCATACGAAGTACTTTCTGGTACATGGAAAAGTACTTATAGTGCCATGCGGATTCACATTCAATTACTAGACAGACAACCGTCTTTCTATTTTCACTGTTCACCTCCTCTTCATTCACCGTTTCCTTTTCTACTGGCCAAACCGATCTTTCCATCGTCAACCATTATGGTCCTTCCCACCATCTGGAGTTCAATAACGTGGGTTGTATTCCCCAGGTGCATGCATCTAATTGGAAACAGCAGATAAAGAACGAATCTCCTTCGCTCTATTATTCATGAAAACACCCCATGGTTCATCTCTTTTCATCTAACATAAAGCTGTGGCAGAATCAGTCCAATAATAAACAACGGTATCTAGATACAAACTTGCAACTACCGATGAAGCAAGACGGGCACCAATACGACAGACTAACAATTTGAGTCTAGGAATACCTATTTTCTTCATTGGTGCAACTCTAGATTTATTGGCGACTAACTGCACTTCGACATTTGACTCACTTTTACTTCTCATAAGTATAACACAGGCATATGCATATTTACTGGCATCCGAAAATAAATGCATATTCCACGTCTTCCTAGATCCATCAATAGAAAAGCGTCTACAGATTGCTACATGATGTAGCAAAGACAAACCTTTAATCTACAATTTCAAACATTCGTGTTATCTCCGGTGAAACTTGATCATGTCAACGGGCTTTTGAACAATAACTTTGTTGAAGCAACAGCTTCGGAATTAAAGGAATCCAACAGGGTCAAATATCTTATGCGCAAGTGAAAGAATACTTCTTCATGTATTAGGTTGGGAGATTTCACTAAAGTTCCTTAAGTTACAACGGAGTAAGTCCTTATATTTGTTCTAATTCAGATCCAATAAAGAAACCATAGTTTCATTGTCTTCATAGCTTTCTTCTTAACTTGTATACTCTCAACCTCTTAAATCAAATTTTGCTTCAGCAAGCCTTTTCATAGTTTGTTCGGTGAAAATCACTAATTCTTCTTCACTATTTACGGAAGTTACGCAATTATCATCGTCTGTTTCTGATTAGAACGACTGTTTCATTTTCTCAGCTACTGACTTAAACTCAGAAGTACTACCATGCATATGGAGGTTTAATACGGAACCTAACAGTTACTCAAAATACAACTCGGCAATATTTATCTACTTTCTGAAGATTTTCTCCAAAATTCTCCACCAAAGAAACCTAAAAACGTCACAGCCCTTATGATTTACAGCAATCTGGAGAAGAGCTATTCTAATATCGGAAACTATCCTATATATTTTTCCCTAAACCTTAACAAAATGGCTGGAATCAATTCTACTAAATTTGGTCCTTCTTCCAAACAGTCGTTTAGAGACGGTTTAGATCTTACATGAAGCATCACACTAGCCTGACTTTAGTTGTGAAGACTGCCCGATGTGATAACTAGTAACCAGGTTTCCTAGCTTCGTCCGCTGACACCTCTTCGATTACTCCTTCTTCCAACCAATCCTTGAAGACTGTATCGCATTCTTCATACTTTCCGCCTTGTACCCGTTTCTCCGTAACTGCAAATCCTCTGCTACTACTCGGTTATTAGGAAGCTGTGAAATGACATCCGTCCAAGGTAAATTTACTTCGGATTTTTCTTCTGAATTAGTCCTTACAGTTTTCCGAAAGCGATCGAGTGCAGCCTGTTTAGAGAGTTACAATGCGTAACTTTAAATCACTGCAGCATATAATATATCCAACAGGTTTTTTGATTAATTTTAAGACAGCTATAAATAAAAACATTTGTTCAGTGTAGTTCCTATTCAGGTTATACTATTGTTCTTGATACAGCTTAAAGACTATAGGATTTCATCAGCCAAGATGTGCAAATAGTAACTAGGAACCGTGCTACGACCGAAAAGAAGTTAAAACTGTTCAATGACAGTGAGATAATATGAATGAGACAAATATACAATTGTTATAAGTGATGATTTTTAATTTGTGTTCCATGTGTCACACCACTGATTTCCGTACGGGGGATGTTCAACAGATTTATTTGGAGGGTGCCAGAAAAATTTGGCGGGTGCTGGGTGTGTGTGTACACAGTCGATAATTGAACAGGACGTCTTAAATAAATTCTTATATTGAAGATTCTGAAGCAACTCAGCTCAACATATAGTATGAATAACACAATAACGATAACTACATCCTTAAACTGAAGTAACCTTGATCCGAAGAAGTGGGTTCCGAACCTCCACGTAAGCTCTAGATACAAGGGTCTTCGCAACGCTGAAGTTCACCCGTTTATTCTGATTGAAAATTATGAAGATCTAATGTAATAATCATGTAATCACTGCAGTATAAATTTAAATAGGATGCATTATTGTTTTTTCAGTACCGTTATCTGGGGTGACTTCGGACATGCGGGGCTTCGGACACTTAGTCGGCTTAGCTTTTGAATGTTGTTTATTGTTGTCGGAAAGCTTCGAAGAAGTACCAAAGCTTAAAAATAAATTTTGTAGGCCTGTGGTTTCGGAGTGCAATTGTTTTACAGTCAACTGTTGCAATGTGAGTAAAACAGTTTGTCGTGGTTGTCTCACGTAGTTTTTTCAATTCTTGAGTGGTGGCGGCAAAATATCTCTGTACAGAGGGGTTTGTGGTGTGGCAGCACATATTGAACGTCTAAATTCGTAGGCCTGTCTATTGTTAAGAAAACACCGATATCACTTCTCTGTTAGCAGTTACCGGTGAGACAAAGTTTCTTTATTGGAACTGTCATTGAAACGTGGGGCGACTTCGGACATGGTTCAAACAAGAAGATTCTAGAAGGATGACCTTATCAACATTAGGCCTATAACAATTAGAATCTACAGAAAGCTCTTCGTGTTGATTCTTCAGGAAAAATGGCGATTAGACAAGATGCCAGTTCATATCAGATACTAAAAAGTACTCTCTTTGACAAATTAAAAAGAAACATCCAGGTCATAATAAGGGTTGGAAATGTCTGACAGATGAGGAGGAAATAAATGTTTTATTCGGGCTTTTGAATTGTTCTGAACGAGGTTTCCCATTTAGAACAACAGACCTGCAGCTCTTAGTTAAGAGCTCCCTGAATAGAACTGGCGGAATCGAAAAACGATTCAAGAATAATTGCTCCGGTCTCGAATTGTTGCAAACTTTTCTTTGTTTATTTTTTTTTATTTTTTGCTTAATTTTGTAACTTGAAGCACTATAGATGTTTTCCATTTGTGTCATGATTCTAATCTGTAAGTGAATTTAATAAATACACGTACTGTAGTTGTTAACAAAATTAAAAATAACGAACACATTAAATATAAAATAAACACATTAAAATAATAAACACATTGAATATATAAGACTATTCACTTTCAAATGCACAGAAGACGGTATATAAACGTTGAAATGTGTTCGATGACACCGTTACATGACATACATCGGAATAAACGGAAAATTCCTTCTGTCCGAATTCGCCCCACACTATGGACATTGACTTCGGACATTGTTTATTACTTTTTTAATCATTGTTGAAATAATGGGTACGCTTTTTGTAATATGTAAACTCATACGTAAGTCTTAGGTATTTTAAAATAACTTTTGGTTGCTGAACTATTAATATTGCGACTGTATTTTTTTTTATCTTTAAGTAGTGTCCGAAGTCACCCCAGATGACGGTACACAAATTCTCAACATGCAGATGACTATGTCACCGATTCAAATCACTGCAACTACAGAACACAGAAACAAATTACACACCAGAATCCAACCAAAGGATCGATAGGAAGACTAAGAAACACACAGTAAACAGGTCGAATTCCTTCTTCTATAGTTTATGTGCAATCACAATGTTTATAATTTTGGTTATTTAATTACCTGATAATTATCGACCATATTCGTTATTCACGCTGTAATTAATTTAAAGAACCAATTTTCCTTTTTGGTTATATAATATACTTATAGGAACCCGCAAACGTACAATTCTTGCTTCCTAAGAAAATCCCGGTAACCGGTAGAAAACGGTAACACTGGCAAAAGTTTATTCTTGGATTAATTAAATACAAGAAATTAAACAAAATCTCTGATTAGCCTTGCTTTAGTATAACCTAAGTAGAGTCAAGCTGCCTTGCTTTCTTCCTTTCCAAGTTCTAGCTGTAGTTTAAGCAAATTTATTTTAATTTAAAATACATAGTTTTCCCATAGTTTAAGCAAATTTATTTTAATTTAAAACACCTAGTTTTCTCAAACATTATACTAAAATATACGAAGGCAAAAATTTACTTTTAACTTTGAAAAGTAATCGAATACTAAGAATATACTTTTAATCTTTAAAAGTAACAGAATTTCAAGAATATATATTATCGAACAAAGTTACCACAATTTCAACTGAATGAAATATCAAATTCCGCTTTTATCTGGTACTGATTTGAAACTCCACAAATCGAATCATTTACTTTGGTTTGAAATGAATTAATTCAACGAATGGCTTAAAATCACTGACACAGTTTCAACACAGGCGCAAAATGGATGCCTTCACATAGCTCCAGCCAACACGACTAGATCACAACGAAAAGACGAACCATCTAACCCTAGACGTGGGTAATACAATCTCTCATACCCACACCAACCGACTGGACTTCAAGGAATTCAGCTAGACCAAATACACTAAGCATACACCAGACAACGAAAAATCCCACTACCCTTTCTCTTTCTCTTTTCAACAAATGATTAAAAAATCCTTTCTTTCTACATTAGAATTGTTCCTGCAAAAAGTTAAATAAAAGTTGTACGAATTTTACCGGAAACGTTACAGACTGTAATTCAATCGAACAGTTGCAGGTCACAAACCTTCTCTCTGAAAGCAAGAAAGAAAAGAAGCTTGCTAGCATAAAATGAAAAGAAAAGTGGAGTATTGAAAATATATTATAAACAAAAGAATCTAAGCTATTGCTTATTATATGGTGGAAAACACTACAGCAATAATACCAATCTATTAAAAAGAGCAACTTGGTGCAAACATATTTGTATGAAAATTATCTTAGTAATTTGCACTAATGTAATATTATTTTAGGTGTTGACAGCGATATCTTGTATCATTCCCGTCGTCTTTCATTCATTTTCGGACTTACCTTCAGAACTTTTACTGAAATTTTCTGCGAATGTTCTGGATTATGATCATGAACTTCTTGTTTATACATGTTAAAATTTAATTGCTCCTTCCGCGAGATAAAAGACTGATAACTAAGAATGTTCTCTCAAATGGTTCAATTCAAATTACTGAACAGATCACACTATATATGAGATAGTCCACTTACGATTAACTCAGCTATTAATAATCTATTAGATATATATTTTGATCTCTGCAAACACTACTGTAGTAATTTATTAAAATGCACCTTATCGTTTTTACCCTATGCTGTTCAAATATCTCAACTTGATATTTATACCTATATGCATTGAAATAAAAAATAAAAAGATGTTTCTAATATCAATTGTTTACTTTTACGTATCAAACTTACGATACTTGTAGTAAATATTCTTAGAACTCTTCATGACAGACATGTCAACCAAGAGTAGTTCGAATGCGGAAGTGTTTCCAAGCTGGAAGAGGGAATGCGGGAGTTGCGAGAGAACTAAAAACATGCTAAAGAGCTACAAACACACGCGTTAGATCACTGAATACAGGCCTTAAACCTTCTAAACCATAATATGTCTCATGATTTTTAGATGCTCACGCATTTTGCGTGAGAGTTGACATGTCTGCCATGAAGCAATTTGAACAATATTAAGGTTTGTTTATCATCTATTAAAACTTTTTGTTAATAATAATATATATCTCTTTTTCTTCTATCAATTATCATCTCAAATCAAGCTTTGTTTCCCTTTTGGTTTGAAACGATGCTTCATCATTTGCGTTGCAAAAGTAGTTTTTTGTTATGGGCAAGCTACACATCGCTGTTATTTACACATCGTTATAATATTTCTTTCACAAAACAAAGTAAATACAATACATTACACAGGTCCAGAATCTGAAAACTGAATGTTTATAGATACATACATATAAACTTTTCATTCTTTTAGATCATGCACCCATTATATCTTATGCTCGAATAGTCATAATCTATTCATCCATAACCATAACCCGTAGCTTCTAAATGATATTCAGTCAATACCGCAACTACCTCATTATTTATTCACCTTTTCATACAACTGAGAATCAAGATGATTAACCTCCATAAGATCTTTGGCTTGGATACACTTATCCTCTGCGTCATCATATTGTCTTTCCCTCATTGCAACTTTGGCTGATATAATAAGATATTTAATCTTCAGAATTACTTTATCTTTTCTGAGTTTCTTTCTACCTTTCCTTGAATTTGGCCCCTTTCTATCATATAATTTGGTCTACTTTTGTTATTGATAACATTCATCACCTCCTAAATCTTTGCTACAGTAAAGGCCTCTATATTAGTTTCTTTTAATTCTGTGGAGTTTTGAGTAGGCCTCTTTCATAGTCTCTTTTGTATAATTATTGTTAGTGTTCGGGACATTTAAACAATTCTAATTCACTTCCACAATTTCTCATGAATTTCTTTTAACTTCTTATAAACTGAAGAACTCAAAAGAGAACAACTCGCACCAGTTTCCAGTAAAGATACTCTTACCTCTTCAATCTTCACTTTTATTCTAGCAAGTCGCTGATTTCTTTTCTCATAACACACACTGAAATACCGGACACATTTGTTGATCGCTGTAATTATCTGAAATATTATCATATAAATCAGTCTCATGATCTTCATTTACTAAAGATATTCTTTGTATTTCTCCATTAGCCTTGGACCCCTTTCAATAACTTCGTCTTCCTTTCCTCAGTTATGTCCTCTTTTGCCACTAATCTCCTTACGCCTTCCCACTGGTTCTGCCATGGTACATGCATTCATGATCTCATCCTTATATACTTGATTTGTAGATGTATACTGACCATCACATCTCTTAGGAAAAGTAGTTTTGCTATCATAACTTCTATTCTTATTGACGGTTCTTGTTTCACCTTTCATTAGTTGTCCATTATTCTTGCTTTGAAAACTTTTCTTTCTGATACTGGTAATTGTTTGTTCTTTCCTGTTTAGCCTTGAGCAAATCCATTTTTCGAAGAAATATAAGTACATCCTCCACATATTTATAAAGAATTCCATCAGATTCCTTTGCATTGCTAACAATACCACTTTTACTATATTTCTAACTGTCTCATCTTCTGTCATGCACTGGTTAACATGTCTAAACTTGGCCACAAGCTCCAGTGCCTATTGCTAATGACCTTCATTATTTTTCCACTCAATACGTTCTGCCTTTCTTGCCTCCATCTTCTCTTTTATCCACTTCTTACTATAGAACTTTAACAAATGGTCACAAAACTGACGGTATAACGTCAATATTTTTGCTTGCAAATTAAACTTACCCTGAGCTGGTACTACCATAGCTGAGGATACAATTTGTATATTTTCTTTCCTGGATAGACATAAACAACTTATATTTCCAGTGAAAGTTTGAACAAATCTAATGGACTACTCTTGTATATATTACGTGACCATTTAGGAAGTATCAACACAATATATAATCCAATCCGGTTTCTGATAAAAAAAATAGAACTTATACTTGAACTGTCAGATTTGGATTGAATTAATATATTATTAGGCTGGCATAGTGGATTAGCCAATCTTCGACCATCCTCAACTATATTATTTATTTTTATTATCATACTTGGTATTACTATACTGCATAATATTTTATTTTCTACCATATCTCATATTCTTATTGTCTCTTTCGCAAACTAAGCTTTGTAACTGTTATTCTACGATGAGCGTTTTATGATCACATGCGCCAAATCTACACGACTGTTCTCTGTTGTGTTTCTCCATATCTCGCAACATCAGTTCATGATTTATACGTTTATTTTCGCCTTCTTGCTCAAGGCTATTAACACTGCGAACTCTTCTAACGTTTTTTAAACATTATCTATTTTTACATAATCTCCTTGAAATTACTGATTAAATTCATGATTATATTTCTGTATTTCATTTTCAAACTTATGATTAATATCTCTTTTCATGTTAAATAGACTATCAATGTAGTATTTCTTTTCTGCACACATCTGTGCCATTAGACTTTATTTAAGTTGTTGAATCAACAATTCTAAGCACTTTTAATTGGCATTCTCTATCGACTTATCCTTATCTATAAGAACATTTCTTGTTCGTTTAGTAGTTCCAGGACACATTTGTCGTCTATTCCTACTATCATTCAGTGCACGCTGCACTTGTCTATTGACTGTATCAATTATGTCTGCTACAGGATTCGCAGGTGAAGGGCGATTACTTTCCTTTTCGCGCTCATCATGCTAGTGCAGCATTTGTAACATTCCCATCGTCCTTCTTTCATATTTAGACTAACTTTCAGAACTATTTGTTAAAACATTCCACAAATGCACTGAATTATGATAATGAACTTCTTGTTTATACATGTTAAAATTCAATTGTTACCTCTGTGAGACAAAAGACTGACAGGAATGTCATCTCAAGTGATTCAATTCAGATTACTGAATAGATCACTGTGTATAAGGTAATCCACTCACAATTTATTCAGCTATTAATAATCTATTAGAGATATATTTTGATCTCTGAAAACAGTACTGTAGTAGTGTTGTTGATTAGCATTAACATGCATTTGATGCTTCTTAGCCTATGCCAAAACAAATATCCCAACTTGATACTTACACCTATATGCATTGAAATAACAAATAAAACAATGTTTCTATTATCAGTGTTTAATTTTACGTATCAAACTTACGATACTTGAAGTAAATATTCTTAACGCCTGTTTTACCAACGCTGGTTTAAAGTTTAACAAGCCGTTAAGCACATTTAACCTCCGATTAATTGAAATGGTCGTTTTTTCAACATCGGTTAATAGTAACGGTCTGCTAAGATTCTCGTTAACTTTAATCATCAGATTTAAGTTGATTAAATATTTAACAGTCAAAAAGTGTTTTTGCTCCTTGGAAGTTTGGGAAAAGGAAAGCATAAACACAGAATTGCTTTATGAAAGAATTAATATACAATTTGGCACAATACATTTCAATTATTTTGAAGAC
>JAGDQP010043693.1:0-16140 GCA_022664845.1 Lepisma saccharinum | reverse complement strand
ACTTGACATATCGACTTGGCACAAACGAATTATTATTTTCTGGTGGAAAACCGTCCCATTCGTGGTCATTGTAACCCATCTTTACTTCAGAGAATTTCTGGAAATCTCCTAATTCGTTTGGGGAATCTGCGCACCCATGGCGGAATTTTGAAATATGCTTTTTTTTTTATGGTGCATATTTAAATTCTTTGACGGTACCATGCCGCATAATGGAAATACGAAGCTCGGAAGTTCATTTTCGCACGTTTTCTACATCCTGTAGCTCCGAAACTATGCACATTTCTAAAATTTGTCAGAGAGGAACTTCCTTATTGTTTTGATGTCAGGAATCTCCTCTAGAAGTTTGTCAGTGTAGTTCATAAACACCCTGTATATCACATCCAGAAGCCAAGTGATACAAGTTAGGTATTGACGAATAAAGGAAAGTTTGAGGTAATCTTGAACCCAAAAAATATGTGATATTTTTGTCATATTTTGGACATGGACACACGAAGGTACAAAGTTTATTTGTGCTAAATATGTCAGTTTTGTAAGACATATATTTCGGGACTCTTCATATGGGAACTGCTACAGATTAGTTCCAAAGTGTCGTTTCTTCATTTAACGGTTGAAGGTTAGAGATGTACAAATTCAGGTGGTTTGATATGGTGATCACTGTCTGTTAATTGTTTATAAAAAATCCCGAGTAAGTTTCAGTCCTCTTCGGTCGCCTTTCGTGACTGAGATCTTCCTGAGTCCCACGGCTTTTGGAAAATGCCCGAGGTTGTTTCCTTTCTAACCTCCTCCTTCGAAGTTCGGTTTGTTGAGGGCTATTCCTCAAACCTGAAATGAAATTTCGCTTCAAAATTAGTTATTTCATTAAGTTTAATACAGGTCTACAAAATAATACGGTTTATATCTTTAAAATGTAAGTAGTTTCCTGGATAAAACTTTAGCAGAGGAAATTCTGCTGAGTGACACTTCCCATAAATGACCAAAGGTATGAATAAATCGATTAAATGTGTGACCAATACTAACATTTGACTGTACAATTTATTACTTTATGTTCATACTTATCAGGAGAAAATTTTTCCGAGGATTGACCCTATTTCGTCGAGTGTGAATCGAAGTTGTCATCTAGAATCGTCAATATCAAAAGTAAGTTCACTTTTAATCATGGCTGTGTCTTTTGTCTTCTGTGTTGTTGGGTGGTGCACTTGTTTGCTTTTCGGTTAATGAGGGAATCTAGAACGTATTATTAACGGTGCAGGAATATGAAGTTAAGATAATTGTAGGTGTTGTTATGGTAACAAAGTCTGTGACGATAAAATCCTCTTGCATTTCCAGTCATTCAGAGTATTCTTTATTCTAGTGTACAATCGTAGTTTCGTTACGAACTGGCTCGGGGGTTCAAATACACTCATCCAATTCGATGGAATTGATTACCTTGGCCCCGTGATCTGCTGACGAAAGTAATTCAGTTTTCGGGTCTGAGGAACAGCCCAAATTCATTCATTTTATACTGTATTTAACGAGGGAGGATTTGAAGGAATCGGCCCTCTCCTTACTCAGGGTACCATCCCATTATTCGCCTAGTGTGACCGAGAGAATTCGAATTTCCTTAGCGTGCGGCTAAGAGGACTCGTTTAAAATCGTGAAGCCTGAGGCATGACTTCACGAGAAAACAGCTTTCTACGGAAAGAATGGGCTAGAAGTGGATTATAGTATGGTTTAGAAGAGATTACTACTCCCTATTTGCCAGTGTTTGTGCGTACTTACCTTGTCCTTCGCAGCAGAAAATGGGGGGGGGGGGTCTGACACATGCTGTAATCGTATGCACTTGGAATCGGACCCAGATCTTCAGTGCTGCATTTAAGACTTTCACAAAACTCATTTGCTTGGTCGTCTTCACTTTCCAACAGGATTCCATCCTAATGATTGCCTTGTAATATCTTCTCACTCTTTCCTTAGGATATAGCTATCTCCAGACATGGGCATGGGCAGTATTTTGATACAGAAAATTGATATCTCAGCAAATATTCGTTACTTTTAAGCGTTATATACTATCGGTATAAGCGATACTTTGTACGACACTTTTTGAATTGAATTTTTATTAGGAATCTACGGCTCAGGCCGCGATAGGGGAGAGGTAAGGAGTCGGCCAGGGGCTATGTTGAAGGTGCCATTCCGACACTTGCATGGTGCGACTCAGAAAACCCGTGAAAAAACCTTAGGCAGGATGGTCGGCCGCTGGGATTGAACCCACGACCTCCGAAATGCTACGCCAACGCTCTGCCACTGAGCTACGGCGGCTCGTACTATACTTTCTGAGCAAGTCTGTCCTGTTGTTGAGTGAAGGATCGAAGAACATCCAAATCTAGATGTCAACCAAGAGATATCTCTGTTCTATCAGATACTGTTAGGTCATCTCTTCCATGCCTGTATCTGTCTCCATTTCTTGCTTTTAATTCCTGTTCCTGTCTGTGTACTGGTGAGTGATACTGAAAAGTGAAAATAAGACCCGAGTTTTGGGATTTCCTCTCGATGGAACCCGCAACTCCCAAGGTTTATTAAATGATTAGTATGCTCGCTTTCTGTGCGCATGGTCAGTGGTTTAAGTCCCGGGTGGTGTTCATTGAATGGAATGGTTCGGAGAGCCCAGTTTACTAACACTGTAGGTCCCATCCTTAAAAGATCATCAACTTGTTTAGGTGACACCGTTCACTCGCTCACTAACAATCATTCAATTTACTTACTCACGTATAACCAATATTCTTCCTGAGATGATTGCGTAGTATCCCGTACAAAGTCCAAGAGTTGTAACTTGTCCTGGTATTAGGTTCTTTCTTTCTGCTTGTGATATAAAATACTGGTAAAAAAAACTTAACGCAAACAGACTAACTGTGACCATCTGCTTATATTAGCAGTGATATACACGTCGAGTGAATGCATATTCAGTTTAATGTTAGTGGAAGTGCATGAAAAGGTCGGAAGCGGACTTCATGTGGGATCAAGGCTGTTTTGTGTTCGACAGTCAGTGTTTTTTTTTTTTTTTGTTCGTTTTTCCGTTCTGATAAAAATCGTTGTCGATTTTATGTAATTATCTTCGTAACATAGAATTTATGTCATTCTTTCTCCTGAATGTGGAGCAGAGACGTCATGTGGTGGTCGGGGGGGGGGGGGCAGACCCCCCCACCGAAATTCAGAGTTACAGGTGTAAATTTAAGCGTAATTATCTGTATTTAATATACATTTCATGCCCAGATACAGGTTGTACCTCCCCCACCAGGAAGCCCATGGACCCCTCCCAAAATCAAACTCTGGATACGTGCCTGATGTGGAGAACTTAGATACTTGTTTCCGTGTGATGGGAAAACCAAAAACGAAGCAGCGTAAGACTAATATTCACATGACTCCAATAAGAGAATCCCAATCGTCTTCCTGACCAGAAAGGTGTTATTTGTTGCACGAAATTGCAGTCGGGCACAATTACTGCCCGGCCCGATTTTAAATCGATACCATCGGTCAACGATGTGATTGGTCCAGGTGGAGCTTCCCTTCAAAATAGAAGTAAAGATAGGACTGGCTGTAGCTATCGCCGATTGCATTCGTGGCCAGATCTAATAAGAGTTGACCATTTACACAGGGAGGACAAACATTAGTAGTCATTATTCTGGGAACGATAAGTTCTCGTCATACGAAGAAAAAGTACCTTTGAAGAAATGTAAAACGCTGCGTAGTTTCGGAGCTAAAGGCGTCCAAAGTGAGCTAGGCGTAGTGATAAATGACGTTATATCTTGACCAATAATGACGTAAGCAGTGTCGACGTAGCAAATCACAATCGAATTATCATCCGATATACGTAGTTAAGCTAGATGGATGTATCTGGTTTAAATTCGGCATTCTTTGATTCATCACATTATGTAATCCGGCACCGATCCAACGGCTCGCGTTCGGATTTTTTCGGGTGGTTACGGGCGTAACTAGTTTTTAATATTATTGTACTGTACTGTATTCATTTAACTTTGGTATTCTCGTATATTGACGTTCGATAACCCGCAAAATCGCTAATCCGGCATGGCTGTGATCCCAAACGTGCTGGATTGAAGAGCGCCTACTGTGCTGTACTTCTTCGATTGTGATTTTCTATGCCGACTTCGCTTACGTCAGTGTGTCGAGATGTGGTGTCATTTGTGACGATGCCGCTGTAATTGTGAGCACCTGTAACTCCGAAACTACGCAGTACGCATTCTTTTACAATTCCTCAAAGGATTTTTTTTCTTGGTTTATCACTAATAGTTGTCCACCTTTTATATATATTTAAACGGTTTATGTTTCCGTTGTAATCTCAAAAACTAGTGGCGTGCTGATAATAGGTCATGTATACTAACGTTCGCGATATTTATAACTTCTTCGAAGTATTTAAAACACTAGACACTACAGTATATTGAAGATGAAAGATACAATATGTAGAGATAAGTGTGGGGAAAAAAATGAGAGTATTGCATTACCTTTATATCGTAACCATTTTAGACTTGAAAAATGTCAGTATCCGCCAAATACGAAAGTGCATAAGGTTCTTATCGAATTTTGAATTTTATTTATGGCTTTCAGGCATCTAAAGCTCAGGCCAGGATTGGGGAGGGGAAAGGATTCGGGAAGGTGTCGGCCAGAGCCTGTGTTGAAGGTGCCATCCCGGCATTTGCCTGGTGTGACTGAGGAAAACCCTTGGAGAAAACTTAGTCAGGATGGTCGGCCGCTGGGATCGAACCTACGACCTCCCGAATTCTACGACAACGCTCTAGCACTGAGCTGCAAGTTCTTATCGAGTGTAAACAAAATTACTTTTCAATGTTGATATTTTTGCTGGGGTTCTTGTGATGTATTTTGAGACTATTATCAAATTGACCATTATTTTTAATTTATATTCGTATATGGTATTGTGTTTGCATAATGAACCCAATGTATGAAAAATTCTTAATGATTTTTTAAAGAAAATATATTTTGTTGGGTTATTTATGGGGTTTTGCGTAAAAGTATGTATTAATTTATGTTTAACAGTGTTTAAAGCATGGGGTACTAAGATCTGTATTAAGTGATGGTCTTCTAGACGTTATGTAATGCGATTTCTTTGCTGCTTTGTATATTTTTGATTTGGCTTTATACAGGATGCATGAAGACTCAGTGCTGTTGTTTTCCATGTGTTGGGAAAGATCTGAAACTGGATTGCGAGAATTGGCATCATTTTCATATTCCTTAATGTTAGTCTGTGCTCGTGGTCACGGGTTCAGTTTCTGCCCGGATCCATTGAAGGGAGTCGTTCGGAGCTCAGTTTACCAAAAACTGTAGGTCTCGTCCTTAGAAGCTTACCAGCTCGTTTAGGACGTTAATAACAATTTAGTCAGTCTAATATAGAGGTTACGTTTGGTCATGACAATGTTCTTATTTTTTTCAGGAACCTATTTATTTATTTATTTATCAAGCTTCAAGTACGGCCCAAATGTTATTTACTTTGGGAGACAAACAATAATAATAACAAAGCGAGGATTTGCGAAGGAATATTCTCTTACCTTGTTCAAGGTACCATCCCAGCATGGCATCCCGACCGAAGGAAACTATCGGGATGGCAGCCACTGGGCGCGAAGTCAACGATCTACGAACTGAGCTACGGCCTACTTCAGAAACCCGGGAAAGTTGTAGTTGATCCGAATAACGTTCGTTCGAATTTAGATTTATTTTTTTACGTTTAGACATCTCAGAACGGGATAGGGTCGGGGAGAGGAGAGGAGGTAGTCGGCCAGGGTCTAGTTTGTTGGTACCATCCTGGAATTTTCTTAGCGTGGCTGAGGAAAATCCTCAGTCAGGGTGGGCGGCCGCCGGAATCCTTCCCCAGACCTGATTGCTAAGCCAACGGTCTACCAACTGAGCTACGGCCACTCGGTATTATATCCTTTGTAATATATAAGAGAAAAATAATATATTATAAACTACATGTTATAACGATTATTACTTGCTTACTGAACTCGTAAGTGCATCGCCGCAGTAACAAACGTTCTCCACAGGATTCTATCTTGAGCAAGATCAAACCAGTTTACATCATAAACACCTACTTCTCGAGAGGGACTAGTTTACCACCGAAATATTTTACCTGAGGAGAATCCATGAACCATCTGTTACTATTTCTTAACATGATTCAGCGGTGTAGAGTTGTCAGCTGTACGACCTCACAGTAAAGACACATTCAAGAGGTCATCCTCTGTCCATCTCTGAGCCTTGTCGGAACTTTTACCCTTGACAATGAAACCGGTTTGGGTTTCGAAACTGTTGGAATACAGAAGTAGTATTTCGCAAATGTCCGTTGTCTTCATCAACGTCATGGTAGGTATCCCCCTTCCCCCACGTAATTAAAAACTTATTAATATTATTACAAAAAATCATCAAAAGCTTCCATGCATTGTATTCATTATACAAGCGCTCACACAATCCGACACGAACATGAATTTCACATACAGTATAGTCAATTTCATAATACAGCCTTAAAATACGTCACAAGAATCTCACCAAAACTTTTTTACATTCTTTTCTTTAGTTCACAATGGTTCGTAGTGTTCTCAAATCTTGCAACGTTCATTTAACTCATTTCTCCACGTCATGCAGTGATGAAATTCTGCACAGCGACGTAAGTCGGGTGATAATACCATATTCCATTGTTACTTTCATGTATTTCTATATTTTAAAAGCATATTTTAATATATTTTTTTTAAGATACGGACTTCTTTATCCTAAAATAAATACTACCTGCAATGAAGTGGCGTTTCACTGGTTGCAGAATACTTTAGGATTTAAGTCACAAAACATTAGCTTGAGAAAAATATCAGAACAAACTCGAAAAAAAAAATACAGTAATAAAGAACAAATTTTTTAAAGACATACTTTTCTTAATGATTTCGTACTAAAAAAGTAAAAAATAATTTTGTTTATGCATGACTAAAAAAAATATTTAAATACGATTTTAAAAATTAAAGGGGACAAAAAGGGATTATCATTGAATGGTTTGAATCAACTATTCGTAAACGCGGAGGATGTAGATTTAATAGGGGACGATATAGATGCACTACAAAGCAACACCGATGTCTTGGTAGAAGCGTGCGATGAGATAGGTCTAAAGGTAAACATAGATAAAACAAAATACGTGATAACAAGCCGAAGCACAGGGAATGAAGGAAATAAAAACAAAAGAATTAGGGATGAGGTCATAGAGAAAGTAAACAAATTTAAATACTTGGGAGCATACGTAACAAGGAAAAATGAGGTCACGGAAGAAATAAAAAGTCGCTTAGTATCGGGGAACGCATGTTTCTATTCAGTCCAGAAACTTCTAACATCGCGATTAATATCAAGGAAATTGAAATTAAAAATACACAGAACAGTTATTCTGCCGGTAATTCTTTACGGTTGCGATAGTTGGAGTACGACCCTAGCAGATGAACATAAATTACGTGTGTTTGAAAATAATGTTTTGAGAAAGATATATGGGTCAAAACGGGACGGGATGACTGGAGAATGCATAATGAACAACTTCACGGACTGTAAGATTCACCAGATGTAAAAATAATGAAATCGCGACGACTAAGGACAAATGAAGCTCGGATGGGGGGTGGGGGGACGAAGATTATATTCTATCCTGGTTGAAAGCCCGGATGGAAGGAGACCATTGAGAAGACCGAGACGTCGTTGGGAGGACAATATTAGAAGAGATCTTCGAGAAGAATGTGTTCGTGATGAAAACTGGCTTTGATGTTGCCCAGGATAGAATCCAAAGACGAACGTTTGTTACTGCGGCGATGAACTTGCGAGTTCCATAAGTCATAGAGTTAGTTAGTTAGTTAATGACTAAAAATAAAAGCATGGGGCGCGCTAATTCAAGAATTTATAAAGGGACTGTATATGAGAGCGCGCTCATGCTTTTCTTTTTAGTCATGCATAAACAAAAAAAATAGTACGAATTGTGTAAGAAAAGTATGCCTTTAAAAAGTTTTTTTTTTTTCATACACTTAACAAGAACTTTGACCGCTTTCTTAACTGGCAACATTGACATTTTCAAAACACTAAAATAGTTACGATATAAAGTGTAGTGCGATATTCTTCCCTTAATTTCTCTATGTACATACTGTTTTCTTTTTTCTTTAGTATAGTGTCTAATATTTTAAATATTCCGAGGAAACGTTAAGAATACAAATGTCGCGAAACGTTTTTAACCCTACCTGCACAATTAAGTGCACGCCAGTGCTTAAAACTAGAAATGACACTTAAACCATCAATTGATATTTACCCGCACAGTATTAACTATTTGTAATTGACCGTTATAGCTCACGAGCAAGCAGATTGCACGAGGAGATCAGCAAGAAACTTTGTATATCCTCCTTCCTGTAATGAACAGATGTACACTACTTTAAATAAACATGACGTCTCGGTCTAGGATAAATCCTTTATCAGCAATTAGAACGCAAAAGAAGATAGTACAGAAAGCCTACAAATCAACACATAGTTTAAATGTTGGGTCTAATGTGTGGTTACGTTAGTAAAGCTGTAGTTACATTTAAACCTTGTTTTGATCATAGTCAGCGTAGATCGAAACGTCACGTTTATTTAAAATGGTTTCAATGTGTTCACTACAAGAACTTTAGCGAGGAGACGTAGTTAAGGTTAATGTAAAGCAATGATCTCCAACAAGAGATGGCAGCACTATCTGCGTATATGTCTAATGTATTCTTATCGTTGCACGAAATTTCATTGCAGCTCCTACAAATTCAAGCCTAGAGAGTTCAAACTTTCAGAAAAGAAAGTTCATAACTAATTTAAAACCATGATCGATGCCGATTTTTTTTAATTTTCGTTTTCCTTCATTGTTGTTGTGAATATCGAACCCTATAACAATGAAACTCTTTCAACAATGAACAAAAAAGAAAATTAAAAATCGGCATCGATCATGCTCTTGAATTGGTTATGAACTTTCTTCCCTGAAAGTTTGAACTCTCTAGGCTTGAATTTGTAGAAGCAGAAATGAAATTTCGTGTAACAGTGAAAATACATTAGACATATACAGAGATAGTGCTGCCATCTTTTGTTGGTGATCGTTGCTTTAGATTATCCTTAAGTATCGTTTCTCACTGTTTATAGCTTGATTCTGAATTCAGTGGACGTAATCAGTAATTCCAGTGGACTATGTCAAAACATATTTCACGTAAATACGTTCTGTGATGTTTACTCTCAATACTTAACACAAAACTGCTTCCAAACAATGTAATGCCAATCTTCCCTTTGTATATATTCTCTTGAATTGAAGCGCGTTCGTCTACAGATTATGCCATGTATTTCCTTGTATTCTTCAGCTTAAGGTATGTATATATGTTCACGTAACTTCCACTGTATTCTAAGTATGCAGTGATTTATTTCAATGTCAGCTTCTATCCCACACTAATTTTATTCTTACACTCCCTTAATTTAAAAATTCTAGATAAGTGCTGCTGCCCTTCCAACCAGGATGGATGGAAGGGTACCATTGGGAAGACCGATACGTCGTTAGGAGGACAATATTAGAAGAGATCTTCGGGAAGTAGGTGTTCGTGATGAAAACTGGCTTGATATTTCCCAGGATAGAATCCAGTGGCGAACGTTTGTTACTGCGACGATGAACTTACGAGTTCCATAAACCATAGAGTTAGTTAGTTTAAGTGCTGCTGACGTGACATCTTTGTATATACTAAATAAAAGATTCGGATGATAAAGGTTAGTTACAGGTCTATTATTTCTGGTGGTTACGGTCGTGGTCTTCGCTGAGGAGGCACCTAGGTTTGATTTCTACTGCTGGCTGTTTTAACGGAGGTTTTTTTTCAGTGTTTTACTCAAGTTTCAGAAGCGAATGCCGGTATGGTACAGAGACAACTACGTTCTCGTTTTCTATTCAGGAAAAATACTGACCAATGAACGTCGTTCTTCCGCCATGTGGCGGGCTGTCTGACGCATAATATAAGTTAAAGATTTGAAGTAGTAATGTTGATGTTTTGTTTTTAGTGATGTCTTAATTAATCTCTTAATTGTAGATTGCAAATGATGAAAGACTGAAAGAAGCGATCGAGGCAGCAACTCAGGAAGACTACGAGGAGTACGGTGAGGAAGATGCCGACGTGTACAGAAAATTGCTCAGGAAACATCACGATAGGGCGCGGACGGTGTTGGAAGACATGAAGTCAACGATATCCAATTTTTGGTTAAAGTAAGTGAATGAGTCTCAGATGATTGACATCTAAATTCAAAACCACATTTTCCCTTCAGGTTTGATATTTATCTCACAAATACAATTAACATCCTTTGAATTCGTATCGTCTGACAGTAACAAACTAATATTTAACATAGAAGCAATTGATTTCATACAAGCAAATGCACAAGTTTTATTCATCATTAAAATTTTGGTCCATTTCGAATTTGGCGCGTATTGGTGCTGCCATCTATTGTCCTCTTTTTTCATTACGTTTTGAATTCACTTCCTGTACATTTGTATATCACTTGCAGTTTTACTTAGTCTTTAATCATACAATTCTTACGTTATATTAACATAGTAAATGCACAACCTAAGACCCGCGATCACCACCACATGAGGTCCTGTTAGCGATCCGCTTCAATATGCTATTTTAATTTGGGAAACGAGAGATGCTTGATTTTGTATGCGAGGCAAAGTGTGTGTGTACACATTTCGCCATGTGTGGCCACTCTATCGCCCTGATGTATAGCCACTCTATCTCATCGACGGTGTCAAAACGGCGACTCTTCAGCTTGAGTTTTATCTTCCGAAAGAGGAAGAAGTCACAGGAAGCCAAATCCGGCAAGCAGAGGGGTGGAGAGCGACGATTATGTTCTGTTCTGAAAACTATGTGTTCATTGTCGTGATGTTTGAAACAGACGTTAGTGTTGCCTTTCGTGTCACACATTGACATGGGTACCAAGGTCGTTTCCCCGACGATCCTCACGTCATGGTGATCAAAGACAATTCGCCTAATTTCGTCCACATTTGCGCGAGTTGTGGCATCTTGATCTATCGTCCCCTTCGAATCACGTTGTGCCGCTCTTGAAGTGCGCTGTGCCACTTGTGATACCTCGCGTGGGTCATTGCTTTGATACCATAGGTCTGCAGAATCATTTGAAGGGGGCTCCTTTCTCGATGTATCCAGTTTGACGCAGAATCTGATGTTCATTTATATCCAGTTTCTGGTCAGAAGGACGTGAGTAACACAGTTCCTGGTGCACAAAATGACGTCACTTGGCACGCAGTCTAAGGAACGCCCCTGTTCGATGTGCGCCATCTACTTGTTGTGCTCTGGTGACGTTTCATAGAAATAGTCTCTATTTTTTTATATATATATATCTTGTACTGTCGGTATTTCCGTTGTGATTAAAGTCAGTGTGCTACCAGTTCAGTTTGTGAAGTAAATCTAAAACGATGAAAAAAATAAAAAAATCCTGCTTTGTCTCGAGTCCAGTCTTACAGTACGGATTTGTTGCTTACACTGGCCAGAGTTGTTAGTGAATTTTGATCATCGTCCATTCCTGCTTATATAACTCTGACATTGTAAGAACGTGTTGCCATTGATGGTTTAGATTTAAATTGATGGATTTTTAGAGAAAAAAAACTTTTCTTTTTTCCCTTCGGTATAGGCCGGTAATCTCAGACGTTGACGTGGAAACCCTCGAAGAATTTCGTGTTCTTACTATAAGATTATAGTAAGCTTAGGTTACAATGCAGAGTATCTCTTTTTTTTCTTTTTCGGGTGGGTGGGCGAAACAACCGCGAACTGATGAATCAAGCGCTACGTTGCGTGATTCCCCACGCATGATGTCTGATAGGTGTTACTAGTGAAAAATATTTATTGTTTTTCTAAATTATAGTTATTATATGTAATGTTCATTGTTGTTCATGAATGTATAAGTTTTCATTTCTCGATTCTTGAGGTCTTGTAAAGCCTTAACTGTTCGTTTGTCTACGTACTTATTGACGCATTTACGAATTTTTTATGCACTTATTCATTTATGTATTTTTAAACCAGAGTATCGAGCGGTCTGGAAAATATAGGGAATTTAGTTACTCAGGGAAAAGTTAGGGAATTTTAGAATTTCTCCGTGTTTTGCCTAATTTGTGGATGTTCCTTCCCAGAACTGAAGCAGAGAAAGGTGCTTGCAGAAATTTGTGTGGAAGCTACAGACGGTCTGTCACCCCCTTACTTTTAATCTAACCAAAGCTATTTCATACATTGTATAATCACCTTGTTATACCCCACATGTTATATTAAGAGTTTCACGAGTTGCTCGCTAGATGGCCGTATTTGAGCCGATGTAAAAACGAAGTGAGCAACTTTTTTATATTTTGTTTAATTGTAAAGTGCAATATGAAATCAGTGGCACTGGATTTTAAAGAGAGATATATAACAATTGTGAACTAAATAGACATTAAGTCTTTTAATGTAATCAGAGCGATTAAAGTATGAGCTATACCAGATAAATATATGTACTAGGTATGTAAGTAGTACTTGTCAGGTACAAGATGCAGAAGCAATGATGTTCTTGTATATTTTAATCCTCTATTGAATAAACTATTTTATGGTGATCATTCTCCGTCTTCTTTATAGCTAGACGTAATGGAGGAATGGTTCGCATTGCGCAGGCTGCTGAAAAGCGCTGCAGCAATTGTGGATAGTTTCTCTACAAACGCATTTGTGTCACCACTACGGTGTAACTTTGGGGCACTTTATTAGGTATATTAGGTTGTTATTAAAGATATCATGTTTCGAATCCAGAGCGACCCTGAGAAGGTTATTTAATAGATGTAATGGGATTCCAAAGGAATTGACCGCACAGCTGCAACATTTGAATATTATATCACGGCTGCAGTATTGCGTACGACGACAATCTGTTTAAAAAAAAAAAAAAGGAAAAAATAGTCTGGAAAAGTCAGGGAATGTTTTTGTTACTGCTCGCTGAACACCGTGTAAATTTATGTATGTATTAATTACTTGGTAATTAGCACGAATACAAAAAAAGCACTATTTTACAGCGTTCGTGTAACAAAGTAATATAACAGTAACAAAACAACAGTAATACAGTAAGATAATGGTAGTGTTAGTTTTTCTTTCACTCCCAAGTTTGTCACAGCCATTTGAGATATTTACTTTCCTGAGATGATCAGGTGATATCTGGTGATTTATAGAAGAGAATTGTAAGATGATGATAATCTAAACAAAAGACCACCGAACGAAACTTAATCTTGGTCTTTGGATGTATAGAAAATGTTGGTACCGAATATTTTTTCAGGGTACTGTTGTGTTGAAAAGAGGTCGTTGGTTCCCAGGGTGCTCTGTGCTATATTATAAAGAAATGTTAAAAAGTCGTTAAATTTTATTCATGTCACTATCTTTTTTTAAAATCAAGAAATTTCATCACAAACCTATTTACTTAACGTACCAGTTGGAAATTCTTTTATCCCGACTGTTTCGAAACACTAACCGATTTCATTCTGAGACGAATAAAAAAGGCCAAGGATAAATTATGAAACATAGTACTAAAGTCAAGTGGAGAGAAAGGAAATAAATCTAGAAACATAACTATACATACTTATATTCAGCCCCCCCCCCCCCCCACACACACATACACACACCTGAAAAAGAAAAGAAAAAACGAAATCTCAGGGAAAATGTAGATTTCATAAACGCCTATCTTTTCCCATATTAAAGAAAATAACTAAAGTATGCAATTACAGTGTAGATGAGAGTTTTATTAAACTGTAGATGTAGGTTAGTACGTCCTCTGCAAAAGTTACAACCAACGTTCACGACTTGCGAGCACGGGTGTGTAGTAGTCCCTGGGCCCCAGCTAGATGCTTCTTGTTTCTGGTTAAATTTGTAACAAGTGACAATCATAGAGCAGCAGAAATTTTATGATCTTTGGAAATGGTGATGGATCTTTCAATTTTCAGGACGGATTAGAAGATATTTTCTAAAGAATGTTGAAGAACATGACATCATTGCTAAGTAGTTTACGTTGAGTCTGACTAAAATGTCCTATTTGATAATGTATAGGTTAGCTCCTTACTTCTTGGGCTGTCTCACAAATGATATTTTGTTGTGTTCTTCTTTCGTCGTATGTTTTGAAGAGCCGCTTAATAAGGTTAGCCAAAGAGAACACATGGACATTGTGTTAAGGAACTGGAATGACTGAAAACCAAGTATGTACACATTATCTAACATCTGCATTTTGGAGGCACGCGGCAGCTGCTGATCTCCTTTCAAATTTTCTGAACACAAAACTCTACTACCCCTTCAAAAAAAAAAATGTTCAAGTTTCTATGGATGGCCCAAATGTCAACTGAGCATTCGTTCGTGACTTGTCAAAGGAGTTGCTGACAGCTGAAGATGATCCAGAGTTATTGTCTGTAGGGTCTTCGTGTCGTACATGTTGCATTTCAGTTTAGTCACAAAACGTCAGGATGGAATATCAGTCAGTTTCTGAGCGCCTTGTAGTATTCTTTTTTTTCTTTTAAGGATACTCCAGCCAGAAGGGCAGATTACTCGACGATCACAGGCAGAGGCAGAACTGAGTTTCCTCTTAGGGCTTTGTTCCGTGCTTCAATGATTCCGTTCATCACATTGATTAGAGAGTGCAAGAGAACATCTATCTGATCCTCTGATGCTCTCAAAATCAATTTCTTCATGACCCTTGCTGCTTCGTTTGAGCCTTTCTTAAGGACATTTCAGACTGCTAAACCAGTGTTTCGTTTCCTTCATGATGCACTGGAAGATATCGTCAGAGAAATAATGGAGAAATAAGTTCTGAATGGTGCAAAGAACAGCTTCAAGATGACAAATTGATGTTCGGAAGGCTGAAAACCTCATTTGTTTGACGAAGATTGATGTTGGAGTTAGTGCCAGGTCTGCACTAGAAGCCGGCCGGGTAGCCGTGCGGTCTACGGTGGTAGGCCAACGACTCGAGAGGTCCCGGGTTCAAGTCCCGGCATGGGTGTGGATTTTAATGGCTAAAGGGTGAATCGTGAGGGGCCGAAGTCCAAAGTTACTAAACTGGTCCGTATAAAAAATAAAGTTTACCAAACTCTGCACTAGAAGCCCTTGGTGTTACGGAAAAAAGACAGAATAATATTTTTCAACAGCTGTAGAACATTCTTGCAGTCGACAACAGAAAAGCTAATTGAGCGTAGTCCTCAGAAGTACCGTTTTATGAGATCTTCTACCTGTTTTGTTCCAGAGCAAATGGTAAAAAATCCATCTCAACGCACACAGCGTGTGGAAAAGCTCTCGTACAGGAACTTGTCAAGAAGAAGAGAATAAAATCTCTTGTTGGAGATAAAGTAACTCGTCAGTTAAGTGTTACGTAAAGTAAAGTAACTCCTTTTTATTTCCTCAAGAAATTTCAAGTGCCGTCGTTACTTTTTATGTCACAGGTTCAGTATCCTATGTTGTACACTAAGGATAAACGAGTTAGGTCTTTTTTACAATTTAGAAAAAAAAAAAACGTTTTCACAAGCTATAGACCAGATTTGTGAACAGTGTTCAGTAATTAGTAAGTACACAAGTGAGAAAATTTGAATGTATCGTTAATGCGTCATATTAATCAACACTGCCTGTTCGTTTTCCAGGTTAGCTGCATGGATAGTGCACAAACTGCTTCCGTATTTCATGATGAGTGTTGTCGTCCATCGAGGGCAAGTCGAGATGATGAAGAAAGCAAGTAAGACTGGCCTCCCGCTGATCTTCTTGCCCTTGCATCGGAGTCACTTGGACTACATTCTTGTGACGTTTATTCTAATCATGCACGATATCAAAGCACCTCTCGTGGCAGCTGGAAACAACCTCAAAATACCATTTTTTGGGTAGGTACATCATCTTTTTTTTTTTTTGAGGGTAGGGGTGGGGTTAGTGTTAATTCCAATGACTATTAAATAAAACAATCATTATATGGCCTGACAGGCAGCTATTAAAACGCAGAGGACAAAGATGATAACCCTTACGGAAAGATGAGTATCTCGAGGGTAAGTTGTTTCCGCCCATACAATTAATTTTATCTTATGTAAATGTAATATGCAGCCAAACAAAGGCAATA
>JAGDQP010043692.1:0-16141 GCA_022664845.1 Lepisma saccharinum | reverse complement strand
AGATTTTCCGTGTAAGTAACGATGATATAGGTCATCACTAAATTCCCATGCTCTTCAAATATATTCTTCTGGAATTTACTTTAATATCTTTTGCGGAATAGTAACCAAGAATATAGATGTTGGTTCTCAGTAGAGCTGTATCAGGATTTGACATTTTCAAATTATAAGTACTAGATGTTAGCCATTAGCAACTTACAACAATTCCCAACCATTTCACTTGAATAGTTCTGTCGAACAAACAGCACAGCTGCTTTGACATAATTATTTTGCAACAACACTTTCGAGAACATCAAAGTCGTTTCATATTATTTTAAGTTCTTATTTCCAATTTTGATCTCCCAATAGTTAGTAGTTTTAATGTTTATCTAGTCTCCAGGAGTTCAATGTACTCTTAACTTAGACTTAACTTAAAATCTCTTCACAGAAGCTTACGAAGTATTAATTTTGTATATTAAATGTTGAAATTTTAATGCAGTCGAAGAGCACTTTGCCTGGAAAATGCAGTAAAAGTACTATGAAGGTGAATTAAATTGTGTAGGCATATCCTACAGAAATGAAATATGTGTCTGAAGTTGTCTATACGATAGGAAGGCTATTCCTGAGAAAATTAAAAGAAATTTTCATTATTAGCCTCTTGTTAGTATATTTTATGATGATGCATTGTAATGCGTACCAAATTGGAATTTAGGATAACAAAGAATTATTTGTATGACAGGCCTTTATTCGTTTAAAATGTTTTCTATAATTCAAAGAAGTATTATGCCAATGGGATTATTAAATCTTTCGTATCATTTCATCATCAAGCAGAAAGATAATCAGAAATATTCTAATAGATGTGATTTTAAAGAGAGGGAACCAAACATTAAAGCTCACCAAGTTGATGTTAATTAATGGAGGAGGCAATTGTGTGAGTACTGTTGAAAGAAGATGACAAAGGTGCAGGACAATTATTATTTCTAAAGAGAAGCTATGGGAAGGATAGGAGAGAGAGAAAATCAAATAGATGTATCTGTTTATGTCTCAGGGCAGATGTCCAGTACTCTCACTGTCAGTACAAACTTTGTAATTAGTAGCTGTTGCATATAAAAAGGTCATATCAAGTGGATATGTGTATTTCATTCTGAGGCTAAATATGTTGATGTTTGTATCGTTAGAATGAAAAAATAAATAAAATACTATATTTACTTTTATGAGCTTGTTTTCTACGATGGTGTGTTATATGGACTTCCTATTACGATTGGATTTATATCAATAAGGGACATAAAACATCCACTTTAACTTCCTACAAGAAAATAATTACAGAGAGGCAGAAACCACCTTCTAAACTTTCATTTTCTATCTGTTTGTTAGAAATTATATTTCGGATTGTTTGGGAAGTTTGACTGCGACTAGTTTGATTTATTGCTAAGGCAATATCATTTAACTTCCAAAACAAGTTACAATACAACTGTCCACCCAGCCGAGTGATTCTCAAGGTGTGACCGAAGATATTAAAATGTCCAAGATATATAAGAGGCTCAAGATAGATAACGAGGAGATATAAAATAGAGATTATTTTTAAGGCCCATATTTATTAATACACGCATGTACAAATAAAGGTAGAAGACGCATTGCTAAAAAAACATATGTCTACATCATAACACTCATCCAGCCCACATTGTCCTATGGCAAATTTACGGGCTTCGGAATGGCACTTGGCAGGAATGTGGATTCAAGTTTCTCTCTGGCCATCCTTAACTTGAATTACTTAAGCCCGAGACGCAATACTCCATATTTCTTGCTCCGGAAGAGGGACCCCGAAGGGTAATTATCTCCAGAGCTCAGGAGCATAAGCCAAAGTTTACCAGTTTTGCAAGAAAATAAAAATTTCTTGAGTTGGTACTAGCCTATTATAGCAAGGACATGGCCAAACACTACCACGAATTGTACTAGTTCAAAGAGCTAGTCTTATAACAACTGCAGACGATTTTGAGGGAATAAACGGTTTCATAAAGAAAAATAGTTCTTATAAATAGATATAGAATATGATATATATATATGGGACAAGTTGGTTCAATTCTCCCTGTAATGAAAATCGGGTGTCGTAAGTCTTTCCATTGTCCACCCATTATTTTCAACTAATGAATCTTCTTTTTTAATGAACTAGTATAGCTTCCAATCTGCTAATCAAGAGCATTTGTTCTTGTAAAGTTCTATTTAAAAACAGCGTCTCAAATACCTTGTCCAATCATGAAAAAGGATAGATTTTACCACCCGCGAAAGAATATTCTTACTTTAAAAGCCAAATTATCACAAAATTTTCGATTATATTTCTAGTTTGACTGCTTTCTTCAAGTTTGAAGTTCTTCATTATTGTCTATTTACGTTCGTCGTTTTACAACTCATTCTGTCTTTCTTTGTAGAATGTTTTCCTTTAAAATATTCACTTGATTTTGTCCCACAGGAATTTGGATTCTAGAAATTACTGTTAACTAAAACTGAACAGACAGTCACTGTTGTCTTCAGATTGACTCCTCAATACGAAGTAGAAACTATATTGTTATTCATAAATTCCACTTGTCAGATATAACATATGAGTAGGAGATATCATTAATTTCAAAAGCATTGGAACAAAATTAGTAAAATCAATCTACAAGCTAAGTTTAATTTAATTATGATAAAATACGATTTCGAAAGGCGTTTCCTATTGATTTGTCCTTCGAATGCCCAGCAACCCAGGGTCAACTATTTTGCTGGATATTTGTTACCTGCGTTTATCAAGTTGAAGGGAGGTCACTCTTATCGAGGGCTTGTGAATCTGTGCGGTACCATACTTGCACCTAAGGGCGACGATCCAGGTGGGATCGGGGGGCTAGCCGTCCCACAAGGTTGAAGTGGGTCCCCTAATGGTTGCGGGGGCAAATAGGCCAAGTTGAAGTCGGCTCTGTTATTTCTACAGTACACGGATTTTATTCTAGGAACTTTAGGGTGTTTCATTTTTCCAAATATGTGATTTTCATATGACTTTGCTTACGCCCCGAATCTCAGTGTTGTAAAAGATATATATGAGAAATTTCAAGAAGATTGGATAATATTTAGGGGCTGCACACATTTAACACTTTTATCTGAAACTAGTGAAATTTCTAATATTGAAGTGCTTTGTACTAACGGGCTTCTCATGTATTTCTTTCATCTTTTCCAGGTAATTGAACTTTAAAATGGAAACCAAAAGAGGAATTTGGCTGCTATAAAAGATGCCTAGTACTGAGATTTTAGAAGCTTGACTCCCTTCAAAGGAACAAGTACTTTTAGTTTTTATTTACCATCACAAGGAAATGAAAGAAACACTTTCGGATACTGCAAAATCTACCAGTACTAAACTACAGGAAGTGTGGAGGAAAGCAAATATCCATGTTAAGACGGTGGAGAATGTCCGTGCTGATATACAGAAGCTGTACAAAGAATACCAAAATCTGGGTGAAGAGAAATCGAGAAACACGGATAAAGCAAATGTGAAACGGCAAATTTGGAAAGGTGATTTCGTCGAGTTGTTTGAAATGAGTGGAGTAGACAAGGCTTTCGCCTCGAAAATAAGAACTAAGTGTACAAAAGAAGACAAATATGATTCATATAAGAATAAACATGACAAAGCTATCGCTGAAATCAATAAGACAGTTGTACTGGAAGACTCATCTCCATCATCAGCAGCACCTAGTGACGAAGAGGCCGAATTTTCGCCTGCAGCAACGAAAAAATTACGTTGAAGTCCTAGATTAAAACCTCTTGATCAGACACTCGCGTCTACTTGGGATCGAAAACAGCTCTCCATTCGACAATCAAATACTTCATTTATAGCAACTGCAAAGAACCTTGGCCACGATGTTTCAAATATTTCCGTATCTCCAGCTACCGTTTACCGAGCTCGCGCGATCAATAGAAGTAAAATAGCAAAGAAAATCGAAGTCACTCTTTGAAAATCCTCCTCATTTGGTCTTGCATTGGGATGGTAAACTGTTGCCCTCAGTTGCCCATGGGAGTGTCAAAACTCAGGAAGATAGAGTTGCAGTTCTAGTGAATGGCAAAGATTTTGAGCACTTGCTTGGCGTACCTGTTGCCTTGAAAGGCACTGGTGAGCAGATGGTTAAAGCTGTTATTCGGGAAGTGGACCTATTTGGGCTACGTGACAATATCATCGGTATGTCTTTCGATACTACAGCATCTAATACAGGACTGATCCAAGGGACCAGAATTGAAAGGGAATTCGGACGAACATCGTTGTGGTTGTCTTGCCGTCATCACACCAATGAACTAATATTGAAATTAGTTGCATACCATCAAGTGGTCGTGACATCCAGAATTTTCAGAAGATCCAAAGTCTGTGGGCTTCACTTGATAAGAAGTCATATACGACAATGCTGGATGAAGAAAATCCCGTTCAAGGCCTTCTAGAAGAACAACGAGTGAAAATGGTTAACTACATCCAAAATGTCCTAAAAGAGGGAAGTCATCCAAGAGAAGACTGCAAAGACTATTACAACTGTCACTTCTGTGCCTAGGAGGTTGGTCTCAGAACGATTTGTTTCAGGATCCCAGGGGCTCTGCATCAAGCAAGGTGGATGGTAAAGGCAATATATGCACTTAAAATTGTCCTCTTCACTAAACAGTTGAATATTCCTCAACGAGAATTGAAAGGAATGAAACGGGTTGCACATTTTGTCAGCCTCATATATGTTCGCTTTTGGCACGAAGCAATTGTAAGTTGATGTGCTCCAAAGAATGATTTGGATATGCTACTGCTTCTGAGCACCTAGTTTTTGAAGGAAAAAACCTGAGCTATTTCGTTATTAATAAAACAAAGACGCACTTTGAAATATTTGGGATCCACTACGTGACAGAACACTGCAGTGATTTTCTAAGAAGCCATGTCAACGCTCTTAAGATGGTCAATGATACCGCAGAAAGAGGAATTGCTTTGATAAAAAAGTTTAATGAATTGGTCAGGGAAGAAAAACAAAAGCGATTCTTGTTGAGGTTAGTCGAGCATCACAGAAAAGTCGTTACAAAGCAAACAAAAGAAGGGATTGCATCGTTCAAAGTTGATTAATATAACACATGTTTTGCCCATCATACTACCTACTAATCTTAGTGTCTTGTTTTAATATTTACAAAACTGATCAAAGTGTACAACTTCTAAATATTATCCAATCTTCTTGAAATTTGGCATATATATCTTCTACATCACTGAGACTCGGGGCGTAAGCAAAGTCTGCAAACATTTTACATTTTATTTTTTGCCTTACAAAATGAAACACCCTAAGGAACTTCTTTGTTATTTTTCCTTTTATAACAGAGCTAACCATGAGAGATTACTTACTTCGGTTTCAGGGGTCTTTCGCTCAAACCCCAAGCTCTGTTATTAAATATCATTGTTCACTTAACATTTCTATTCTTTTTTATAATATTTGCTAACTGTAACGATCCCAAAATTGATTACAGAGACTTGAAACTATTTTGTTCTATACCATTATAACACAATACTACTTTCGAAGGACTTTAGATGCCTTCCTTCCTGTTACGAGGAAATAACTCCTCTTGAAGAGTCAATTCTTATCCAGTGAGTTTAATCATTAACGAACATTTGAAGTCACTAACTGAACTTTACGGAACCTAACAATCACTAACTGTCATAGTTTTGAACGATTCGAGGAAGTATCGAAATTCGAGTCTAATTTTCCGTGAGTTTCACGCATACAAAAATAACAGAAGGGAGGGGAGGTTACACATACTAATATAGGAGAGAAAATAAGTACTTAAGAAATTTGAATATAGTAATTTTCCTTTCCGAAATATATTTCTATCCCTAAAGAGACAAATATTTCCTTATATTTTTCTATTTGGTATAAATAAAAAGTATAAATAAAGGATAAACGATAGAATGAAAACTGTAGAATATTTACCATCACGCAGATAATACATACGTTCTTCTTTCTTCGTGTTGTCTCCATAGATTCGTAACAAATCTCAATTAAGCTGTTGAGCAACAATGAGCAAACTTTGTTGTATTTTCTGAAAGAAATTCAAAATATTTTACTCTCATTAAAAAACTTATAAGAATGCAAAACATTTAGAATATATTTTCAAATGAATATAAAAGAATCAAAAAATCAATTGTACGAGCATGCAGATACAGATGCTTATCAGAATAATGGAAACACCTGAACGAAAGTGCAACTTACCAGATTAATATGGTGTCGGGCCACCTTTCGCCTTCAGAACAGCCTTGATGCGACGTGGGACGGAGGCATAGGGGTCGTGAATGGTAGCAAGTGGAATATTACACCATTCCTCGTGCAGGGCATCGGCCAGTTCTGTGAGAGAGGATGGAGGTGGAAATCGTCGCCGGAGTCGTGTTTCCAAGATGGACCACAGATGTTCAATTATGTTGAGATCTGGGGATTGGGCGGGCCAGGGGAGGTGTTGAACTTCATCCCGATGTTCCTCAAACCACGCTGCAACAACTCCAGCTGTGTGAATGGGTGCATTATCATCCTGGAATATGGCGTCATTGTCCGGGAACAACATCCGGACCATAGGATGCAAGTGGTCTCCTAAAATTGCGACATAATCGTTGGCAGTGATGCGTCCGCGAAGTGTGACCACAGGACCCAATGAAAACCATGATATTGCGGCCCACAGCATCACCGTGCCGCCGCCATGTTTCACAGTTGGGCGGAGACACTGCAGATCATACGCTTCTTTGGGCGTTCTCCACACATAAACACGGCCCGTGGTTTGGAATAGGGTGAATGGTGACTCATCCGACCATACCACACGTTTCCAGTCGTCAACGGTCCAAGTTGCATGGTCGCGGCACCATTTGCGGCGTGCTAAAGCGTTCTGGTCCCTGATGAGAGGTTTGGCCCGTGCAACACGACCCCGTAAGTTCATGTCATGTAATTCGCGGCGGACTGTGATTGTCGAAACAGGTTGGGGGAGGTGCTGATTGAGTTCCTCCGTCACTTGCGCCGCAGTGGCACGACGGTTCCGCGTGACAATGCGCTTTAATACCCGGCGTGCCCTGTCACTGATGCTTTTCTTCCGCCCACTGTTCCGCTTCCCCGATGTGGTTTTCCCGTGTGTTGTGTAGGCCGTCATCACCTTCGACACTGTCCCTGGCGACACACCTAACACACTAGCCACTGCCGTCACACTCACTCCACATAACCGCGCACCAACAATTTGCCCTCTTTGAAACTCTGAGAGGTCTCCCATTTTACACTACCTCCGTCTGCTGCAGCCACTGCACACTCCTGTTCCACGACGCCTGACGTAGTATGGAGACCGACCTAACACACCACCACCAGCAGTCCGGCGCTGCGGTCGCCACGACACCACTGCCAACCCATACATCTGACGTGTTTCCAACTAAAGGTGTTTCCATTATTCTGATAAGCATCTGTATGTTGTTTATATTATATGGGCTAAAAAGTCGTCTCTTTTCCAGTACCTTTTACGTCTAATGTATAAAAGCCTTAAAAGAAACATTCCCGGAATTGTATTTGAACATCTACGATGGTGGCACTCCAGCGCCAATTCGGGGTATGGCATTTAAAACTTGATTTTCTTTCGAAATAGGAATGTGTATTTTTTTTAATTACACAAAAGTGTATAAGAAGTTATATACTAGTTATAGTCGGAGTCCGACAATCCACATTTCGGAAGGTGAGAAATTTCAAACTTGCTTTCTTCAGAAACTACAAGTGTCCAATATTACATCTATGTCCAAAATGATTGTACCATGTCTTTAGCTGAAATTTCTTCTTTCAGAAACAGATAGATTAAAACATTGTACAAATTCGCTAACTAGCATTGATTTGCAGAATTGGCAAATATATTTATCTGAAAAATATTGTCCTGATAGGCAGAAAAAAGGATGATATATATGAAATTAGAATTTTGCGTCGAAACATTCAGTCAAAAAAAATCGCACCAGTTGCAAAGTTCCCTCGTTTCAAATTGGAAATGATCTTTTTGGAACCCAACTGGAATGTTTAATTGTAATGCTTACATCTTAAACATCATCTGAATCACTAGTGCCCGAATATAAAAAATATAAAAATTCCTAACTTAAACTACACTACTAATGCATATTTACTGCCACCTGTCAATAAATTGGTACACTACATGAACAGTGATATCTTGTATTTGAAATGTAGGTAGATAGCAATAAGCATATTGATTAATAAATTGTTTTAACTATAAACCGGTACACGAATATTTTTTTTTAATTTGTCAGGTTTGCTCAAAACATATTTGAGTGGTTTTCATAGCCCTATTGCATTACGAAATAAAGAGCGATAAAACTATACTTTTAACAAAAGAACTTGAAAAACATATCTCTTTCAAAATGCACTAAAAGGTAATAGGGAAACAATTCAAAATTATATCGCAAGGATTCGATCGATTTTTTACCGTAACATTTTTAGGTTTGGGGGTTCGCTCGAAAACTTGGGGCATTCCCAACTGATGTCTTTTCAGGTGAGCTACGGTGGACCCCTCGTTTTCCCACGGGGATCGGAATAACGGAAAATAAAATATTCCCGCCAGTAGTAGCAGTGTGTACTCATGATTGTGTTAGTGAATTGGCATGAATCAAGTTCACTTTCCACGGACCTCAGATTGCACCACGCCGCCACTGTCTCAGTGTAGAGATAACAACTTTATTCTCAATTTTAATAAACCATTTTTACAGTGCTACGTGCTAATAAGACAATCTGTTTGTATAAACTTTTCACAGATTGAAGAATGTTGCTGTAGCGATTCAATTCTGGGTTTCAAATAGTAGGCCCCGAAATTATTTTGATTGTATGGGCAAAATATTCAGTTATTTAATCATCTATTGTGAAGTTTTTAAAATAGAAATGGAAATATTTAAAATAGACAAGTTAATTAAAATAATCAAGATAGTTAAAATATTCAAACTTATTAATCCAAAATTATTAGTGTAATTGTGTTGGAAAAATGGAAATAAATCCAGTCGCCATGATTGGGTATAAATAATCGGCTTTGTATATTAGTTATACGTGTACAAGGCAATGTAATTCATGACGTCAAACGAAATACTTATATCCACAGCAAAGCAAATAATTATACTCTTACGTTGGGAACATGAACTTTCTTCCCCGATAATGAATGGAAATTCTACGAAAGCCTAGGTCAGACAAGTACGTTGCGAACACGTTCTTAGTGACCGTGTGACAAAGACGAAATTTATTATATAAGACCGACCAGCCCTCACTTCGACCTTTCTGTTTGTTTCCACGATTTTGAGTGTCAGCTACACTCCAGACTCCTCCCGACGAAATTATTCTGCAAGTTCGGGTTGTGTCAAGCCATACTTGGTCTACAGAGTCTGAATGATTAGAATATATCTTCGTCTCATCTATCTCCTGCTATTCCAGGTATGAACTCGGGAAAATATTTTAAATTGTATTTACTTGTGCAGCTGAGATGGACTACATAGGAAAACTTGATATTATTTTGCTCTATACTATTTAATTTGAATTGAATAGCTATCGCGTGTTTGCTGATGTGCTCATCGCTGTTAAACATGGTTACACTAAAACGTAATTATTTAAATATCATTTCAAGTAATTTCAGACACATGGCCTCGATATACCGAAACTTCTGTTTTCTTTATGTTCCTACTGAGTTCATCCTTTATGTCCAACATAAAAGCAGTAAATTTATTTTCGTTGAATTACAAACTACAAGACCTCTTGGTAATGCATAACTCTCTACCATTGCACATATTTTACATGTACTTCAGGTTCCTTTGCTGACCTGAAGGAAGATGATCACATGGTAAATAGCCTTTACCTACGCCCTACTAAACACTCAAAGTTGCCGACGTTAACATCGTAATAAGACGCCGATCAAACGTAGTTCAATAAAGGTACTATTCCTGCAATGTTTCTAACAAGAATTTCATTAAAATTTATGGTGGAAAGCATGCCGAAGTTCGAATACCGCAAGTTTATCCGGAGTTTAAAATTTAAACTTTTTTTTTTTTCAATTCCATTCCAAAAGTGAGTCAAAATGCAATTTAAGAACAATAGAACAGCTACACTCTGTGCAGATCTAACAACATTGCAGATACGGATCCAAATTTCTCTTTAAGATTCAGATTTTTCACCGGAAAATGAAGAAATTTTGCGGTAACCATTGCTAAAATGTTCCGAAATAATTTGAGACTAGTGGATATTTTTCCAATTCTATTCTGGAGTGCAGAACAATGCAATTAATGTTCTGATAGCTGCAATACCCCACGTTGGATATAATTTCCGTTTTAAAATTGAACTTCAAGAAAGTACTATGAAATTTACATTAATCCTAAAATAACGCTTTTTTGTTTTACCTGAAAAACGTTGAAATTCTAAGATGAGCAGTTTAACAGGTAATGTTCGTATTACCTTGGATTTTAAAACAAAACCTATTAATATTGAGCAAAAATTAAGAACAAATGTCATACTGTCTCCAAGAAGCCTGTGGCATGGAAACTTTGGACAGCAGTTTTCTGACAAGGACATAAGAGTGTGGAAGATTTGCTACGTGCATGCGCCGTATTCCCGATGCCTCGTGCGCGGAGTTGAAACCTCTTCTGAAAGAGAATCGGCGCTGGACGACAAGGGAGGATAGTAGCAGAGGTAGGAAGCACGCACACTACAGTGTTGCAGTACATACTTAGATATTACCATACTCCCGCAAGCAAATAAATCTCATGTGAAGTACAATAGAAACGGCACTGCTACTGGTATCCAGCGTTTTCTACAAAATGCAAAGGAGAAAGAGGGTTATAAATATAGCTGTGGATTACATTGAAAGAACGTACACGTCCACAGTTTGAACAATAAACGGTTTCTAATCTATGGATGTGTTGCCATTACTTTCTTTCGAATCCTCGTAAACTTTGCATTAGTCGAATTAAATATGTACCTTTTGTAGTGTCACTTCCCTCTACACCTAATTGTAATGATTAACAGCCACATTGAATTCGTATTATTTGCACGAAACTAAAATGAAATTATATTGTATTAGCATAGCTAATACACTGGCGTGCCAATAATCATGGGATACTTACCTAATAACGTGCGGAATCTCCTTTAATCATGAAGAAGTGCTGCAGATCGACATGCCAGACACGCGACAAGTCGCTAGAAAGTAAACTGGAGGGATGTGCAGCCAAGAACTCTCGATTGACGTCCATAATTCGGTGGTTGTTTCAGGCGGAGGATTTTGGAAACGAATAGTCCGTTCGATGATATCTCACATGTGATCGTTTATTTTTGTTCGGCAATTTACGGAGCCAGACCATGCGTTGGAAGTTAGTAGAATGTTTCTCAAACCAGTATAACAATTGCGGCCCGATGACATGGCGCATTTCCATCCGGGAAAGTCCCATTTTGGCAGGATATTAAAAGTCCACAGAGGGCTAGAGATGGTCGGCAAGGTGGGGAACATAGCGCTAACCGATCAAGCAAACCAGAGGACCAACCCATGCTAGGTAAACAAGCTCCAAACCATGACGATCCACCACCAGCTTGCAAAGGGTCTGGTTAACAACTTCAGTCCATGTCCTCATAGGATATGCGCCGGCAGACCCCTCCATCCGCGAGTGCCGTTTAGAAACGTGACTCGTCTGACCACGCTACACGTTGCCAGTCGTCAAGCCCAATCCAGGTGTTCCCGAACCTATGTCGGTCACCGCCGTGGATGGGAAGCAATTAGTAGCAGCATACGTGTCGGTCGTGGACTGCGATACTCCATGAAGACTAAATTGCATTTCATGGACCTTTGAGACATATTCCTGTAAGTATTGCATTCAGTTATGCTGTCAGATCAAACAGTGTTGCTTGTTTGTTCGCACAGACGTCGCCGGTCGCGGTCATTTAGAGCCCGTGGGCGGCCACTGCGTTGTCCCTGATGGGTCATAATGCCTCCAATGCAGTAATTCCCATTTAACACTGTAGAGCGAGCAAATTTAAATGTTCGGGCGACTTCCGAAATCGTCCAGCACAAAGACCCATTCCTCTAGCACAAACTACACAGAAAAAAGTTCCAGTAACTCTAGTTATATTTGCATAGGTAAACTGTATAATTTAAAGTTATTGTATTCGTACCATTATTGTGCTACGGTAACGATAACCTTGTGCTAAGTTGACTGTATTTTTGTGTTTTCAAAACATATAGGGAAATTATATGAATGGCTGACTGAACGATATTATTTCATGACCTACAAGTTTGACAATATTTTTATTGCTGTTCGAATAATACTGCCATAACCACGGTACGACGTTTCACTGCACTCACAGAAGTCCAACTGACCACACTGCAACTGCTTCGCGCTGTTCGATAGAATTGCCGCGATGTTACCGTACCGTGCCGTTTTCTCTCGCATCCCATGACTTTTGGCACTTCAGTGTTTTATTTGTTCACGATATGAACAGCGAAAGTTTCGGTTAACCTTTAGTGGATAATAACATATTCGGAAGTGCCAGGTAATTTTCACAGTCAGTGTCTCAGATAATTTAGTTTCGCAATCCATAGCTTGTGATATTTCAAGGATCCATAAAAAAAGCATGTCTTCAGGCTATAAAGGAAAATCACCAGTCATTAGCATACAACGAAAATGAAAAAAAAAACTCGGATATCTAACAGACTTGACACGTGGTTAAATCTTAGTCGCCTATAATTTGCATTGTAAAACAGTTATTTAATTAAAAGGGAGTTCATAAGAAAGATTTGAACGCTTTGCAAATTCAAGAAGTACCTTAAATGGCGACCCCAGTTTATTTTCGTAAAATGTTTGTTTATTTTCCTCAGTTTTAGAAATGAACTTTAAGGAACATTGGAGCTTGAAAGCGTAGGAGTTTATCGGGTCTATGGCTGATATAGAGTTAAAAAATTAAAAATTAAATGTATTTCAACAACTAGTTCTAACAAATTGTACACCCTAAAGAGGAAATTCTGTCAATAAAGATTTCAAAGATCTACAAAATTTAGTACAAACATCCTTCTAGAAATAAATTACACTATTGAAGATATTTTTCAAACGTCGTTACTTGTATTTGAGGGGATAAAAATAATTAGAAATTGTGCTATTTTGACATAGAAGAATAAGCAATGAAAAAGATTACGTATTTTCGGGTTACGGGACACGTATTCGTGATTATTTTGTGAAAATTCAATAAAAAACGCACATTATTGTTTCAAGGAGAAGTGTAGAAATAATATGTGTTACGGTCGTGACGAAAATTGAATTAAGTGTTTTCTGGCAGAGATTAAAATACGATAAATTGTTGCAATGTAATGATTTGTTAAAGGGTAAATATTTAATCGAAAATTCCATTTTCTCGAATGATGCAATACGTGACGTTTTGTTCAAAATATGTTCTCATGTATATCCGGGTAATCAAAGGAGTGTTGAGAAATATTGCCTCTAAAAGAGGGAACGAAACATTTTAAGTGTGTTTAACATCCATCACCTATGATCCGAAACACTGCAAGTAAAGCAATGGCATTATAATAAAAACAGGTATATTCAATTGTTTTCGTTTTCGATTGCAGAGATAAAATGGAGAAACCTGATGTGACAGAATATTTCTTAAGAGACGGAAATGATGCGGATTTATTGGAAGAACAGAATTCAAAGTGTTTATCGAGAAGAAACCTTAAGTCCGAATATGAAACAAGTTTGTGCGAATGCAAAAGTAATATGGAGGCTTGATTACTTCATTCGAATCACACGCACCTAGTAACTAACTTACTTAAGCTTTTGTGTTTTCCTTTCATCCGAGTCTTGAGAAGTTCCAAATTGTTTTACGTTCTTCAGACCTTCTGAATTTTGCCTAACGGTAGAAGGGGCCAAAATACATTTAAATTTAACTTACGTGCGTTATAAACAAGAGTTCACATAGGTTACATTTATTTAAAGTGAGGCTAAATTTCCTTAAATGAGTCAATATCATAGTATAGATTATTTGCAGTAAATAACGTTAACGGCAGAATCGAGTTGATTTAAACGTTTCCCACCTGTCGCCAAGCACTTAGTCACTATGAAACGTTTATGATTTCATTGAACAGGATTTCAATTTGTTTGCATCTGTATGGAGTAATTATGCTTTTACAGATTCCACTATATCAATTGACGCTCGAAAAACGCGGAATGTGGCCGAGTAAAACTAGTTCCCCTCTCCGCTGCGCCTTCCGAAAGCAATTCAGCGACGTTTCTTCTGAACAGAACAGAATGTTTATGTGTGAGTTTCTTTAACATTTATAGGTTTTAGTCCTTATCTGCTTTTGTGCGTGTGTGTGCGTGCATTATATGCGCGTTTTGTATACATCTACTACAACCTATTAGATTACTCTGTGAAGATTATATAACAGACCGCTTCTATCTGTAGTTGAATGTGTACACCTCTTCGCTCTATAACAACATTCTTCAATGGATCAATCTGGTAATTTTCATTTCCTGTTTTCTTCCACAGCTTTTTGTCTGGTGGTTTCGCTCAGGTTTTTGTACTCAAAACTTCCGTTTTTGTGTTCGTCGATTTACTTTTGGTCATATATTCTTTTAATTTACTTTCCGTGTGTTAGAATTCTTTAAATTAAAATCTAGTATGTTAGTTAATCGTTTGGATGAAAGCTACTTATGTTAGGTGTTTCTATTTGTGGTCTCTCATAAGCGATCATCCGGGCGAAGTGTCTTGTAGCATCTTCACTCATCAGTTTTCTCTGTTAGATTCGCTCTTGATTCTTTTCCAGGAGATCTGGATTAGTTTGTTCAGTTTCTTTTAATTGTTGGGGTAATAAGTTTGTGTAAGAATAACTATGTTTTCACATTCTGTTCTCCTCTTGGGTTATTGATTTCAACAGTTGTTTTATTGTTTCATATACCATTTTCCTCTTATAGCTTCTAGCAAGAGACGATCTTCCTATTTTTTTTAAATATCTTCCCAAGTCTCTGTTCATTATCTACAATTCATTTCAGACGTAATGCTTGACTGTTAATCAATGAGTCGTTAAGCAGTTGGGTATCCTGAGTCTGCATGTAAAAATTCATTCTTGAAGTACGTTTATTATATTACTTTACTCCGATACGTCCATTTGGTCCCTTCCTTAACCTCTAAAACATTAATCTTATCTATGCCCGACACTCAAGTGTGAACTCAGGTCCTCTTGCATTGTTGCTTAAGCGATTTTAATTGTTGTTCGTCCCAGTATTATTTTTTTCTACGGCGTCATCTAACAATCTATTTATAGTCAAGCACAGGCCTCGCAGGCCATTATCAGTCTAATTCTAAATTAGCATGTACAAAAATCTTCATTTACCGGAAACACGTTTCATTGCCAAGTTAGGCAGACATTGTGAACTAGTCCCGCAACATATCTGGCATATGTCGTCCCTCGGTAAATAATTCTCTAGTGTCAATAATTTACTAATGTTCAGGGTACTTTCCCAGTGTTATCCCGACATTTAGCATGTAAATTCGGTAAATGGTATATATACTCGAACTCGAAGTTATGATTCTCAAATAATATTAATATTTCTGAACTGAAAAAGATAATCCATTCATTGTGATTATTTATCATATTAATAAGTATTGCCATGTGCAATTTGAATTTTATTTTATGGTCTTTACGCATCTAAAGATCAACCCGATGTGTTTGCCTTGTGATATAAATGTTAATTTTTCTTAAATGATTTTGCTCATTTAAAACATTATCCTACCATAACTGCATTGTTGAATTTTGTAAAGCATTTTGTTTATCAGTGTTGATTCATAGCATAGCAACCCCGTGGTGAGAATTTCGGCCATATTTAAGTAGAAATAACTAATCAATTTCTAGTGCGACTAACTTCCAGGCTTAGGAGCGAAAGCATCTCAAATCAAATAATTAACAAAGTATACAGGTTAGGCTAGGCTAAGTCGAATTTGTTTAATTTAATTTATACTAGTTAGTTTAAGCCATCTTCAACCGTGTTTAACGTCTTTAGCGCTTCGAAATCAGATTCTAAATAATGTACTTAGTATGCTGATTTCTTGTGTGGGGGACTATCCAAAGAGCTACTGGGTTACTGGGTAACTCGTGATATTTTAAT
>JAGDQP010043691.1:0-16141 GCA_022664845.1 Lepisma saccharinum | reverse complement strand
GTAGGTGATGAAGATATTCGCCATTAATTTTAATTCCAACTTCATCCCAGTTTAAATTCTGGAACACTCTCTTCAGGACCGCACAAAACAGTTTTGGAGAAATTGAATCTCCTTGCCTTACCCCTTTTCCAACTTTAAATTTTTCACTGTCTTGATGCAGTCTAATGACAGAAGTGGCAGTCGAGTAAATGTTTCGCAGTAACTTGATGTATGCACTTTCGATGCCTTGATGTTCAATGATATATATATATATATATATACATACATTCACATCCATATTCAATCCACTAATGGATGAGGCCTCTCACGGAGAGAGGAATTGGTCTACTGCTCCCACGATGACCAGACGTGTTGTTAGAGGAGAGCCGAAGCTCTCAACTGTGATCGCCACTGTCTTTTATTCAGAGCAGCTCCCCAATTGCATCACGATGCTGGGTGGGCACCGTTCCACACCCTCTCGCTTTGGAAAAAATCCCTTGGTAGAGCCGGGAATCGAATGCGGGATCATACGATCAGTCAGCGACGGTAACCACTATATATATATATATATATACACATATATATATATGTGTGTGTGTGTGTCAGGAGTTGTTACTTAATAAGATTTGGAGATATATATGTAAAAAAATAACGTACGACAAAATTTGGCAGATCAATCTTAAACCGTGAATTGGTCAGTTCTTTCATAGTTAGCCACAAAACATAGATAAAAGCACGCATTTTCACACACACATACACACTCTCACTCTCTCACACGCACACACACATAAATGTTCTGAGCGAAAACGCAGCACAGAAAATAAAAGGATTGTAACTATAAAAATATATGTAAAAGAAATAGAAATATTCGTAAAGCATGACAGTTGAAAAATAACTAGCAGAATCCCGCGGGCTCCGCCCGTAATATTTAAAAATGGTTGGCAGCACTGAAAACTGGTACTGCCAGAGAGTGAGAACTTGCACAGTATTTTTTCTATGGTGTCCAAAAAATGCTCATGCCAACTTTCGTGCGGATTCACCAATTGTATAAGAGCAATTTAAAAAATTGAAGTTTAAAGTAGGTTTGCAACATTGACAAGTGAGGTACTTGGGTAAGGAAACAACCACAGTACGTTTCGATTGTGTCGAATATGTATACCCAAAGCTTGGTGCGGATACGTCGAACTGATTGGACTAAGTAAATATTTAATTTTTTAAATTGGTTGTCAACAGTGTCAACTGTGAGACCTGAAATACCTCTATGACGGGTCCCAGTACGTAAATACAAAGTTTCGTCCTAATACGTTCAACGATATGGAAGCAATTTAAAAAATCTGAAATTGTTTGGCTACATTGACAACTGCGGCGTCGGAAGTACCCACATGAACTAATTCACATGTCAAATTTGGTGTAGTCTAAATCAATGCATAACTGATACATACATGGTAATATCAAGGTAGTAAGGATAGTCCAGTTATAAAGAAGACAACACAGCACTCTTTGTTCCAGTTCACGGTTGTTCATGTACGTTATTTGTGAAAATATCAAATATTCTTAAGTTTCAGTAACTTTTTGAAAATGATATATTTGCACGTAATGACGTATATGAACACAACCCTAGCATTTAGGGAACCTAGCAGAAAAAAGTTCTCTTACTGTGCCTATTTGATGTAAGGTAGGCGTGATTTGCATTTTTCATCATGTTTATACAATTACCATTACTCCTATTGCAGTCTCACTACGCACGCAAGTATCGAATCGCGAAGATTAACAAGGGCGCAAACTATGTCACCCGCAGTTGAAATTATAGTCGAGGGTAAGGGGACGATTTTTATCCTTCCCTCGGACATGGCTTTAGACTTATGTATGTGAAAGTGCTCTAGGTAAAGAACTAATATTTCCTCATCCCCTTGTTTCATGTACTCATCAATATATTTATAGATCAAGTTCTCTCTCTTTTTTTCTTTCTTTCTCTCTCTCTCTCTCTCTCTCTCTCTCCCCCCCTCTCTGTGTGTGTGTGTCATTCAGTTTGAAGATGATACTCTTTGAGATGATCGTATAAAATCTGAACTGAATTGAATTTATGAACTTTCAGAATCTTGGGCTTGGCCTCAGGCCGGGATGCGGTAGGTAAAGGATAGAGAAGATATCGACTAGGTCCCTCCTTTAGGTACCATTCTGGCATTCACCTGGTGAAACTGAGGAAAACCTCAGTTAGGATGGTCGGCCGTGGGTATCGAAGTCGAATTACGTACGTACTCATTGGTAATCCAATGTCCGCGACGTTACCGCATGGACTACGGGGGTTGGGTATATAAAATTAGAATAAAATTAGAAATAATATTAAAAGCCCCCGAGCTGCTGCCGACTGACAGTCAGGACAGCACTAAAGCTCTGGATGCAGAGAAACAGAAAATAGCGTTCTAAGTGAAAGTGTGTGTGAAGACAATTAGTGAAATAGTGTGTGGAATAGTGCTAAGTGCTGTTTGGTGCAACGATATGGAGAGAAGAAGAGCAGGAACTCCTGGAATCAGCCCCGATCGACAGATCTGGAGGAGAGATCCCGCTGCCCAGGGGCCTGAATCAACTCTACCAATCAACACAATCGCCTGAAGATGTATGAATGAATGTATGAATGTGTTGTAATTGTATGTGATGTCCATGTGTCTTATAAATTAAAATTAATAGACTACCAGGAAATAATAATAATAATATGTTATTGGAGGGGATGATATAGCTATTAGGCTGGGATTTTTAGGGATAGTCAGTAATGTTGGGAATAGATATACATTGGAGGATTTTGTGCAAGTAATAATAACTCTATAGGTATAGATAGATAAACAAAGTAAGAATGAATAATTAATAAAGAATAAGTAATGAACATAATAATAATGGAAATGATTGAGTATGAATGGAAATTTAAATAAAAGAGAAGCTACAAGTAAATAAGTATATTTAAAGAATCTAATTAATTAATTAATGAAATAATAATAATAATAAATACATAAATAAATAAGAAAAGAATAAGCTAAGCTGTAAATTGTAATACTTAAGTCTCTCTAATGTAAACAATGTATATGAAAAGAAAAAAGAAAAGAAAATTAATTCCCCCCAATCGCGGAAATAGGGCCCAGGATTGTCCGCCGGGAACTGGGCTATTAGAAATATTCCCTATAGCCCTCCCAACAACATTAACTTTGAGTAAACAGGTCTTATCGACTCCGTGCCTCGATGCCGAGCAGGCATCGAGGCGGGGAGATGAAACGGGAGATGGCCTACCCCAACTTTGTGGAGAATCAGTTTTCGATTCGTTGTAGCTCTCAGGTACTCGATACAAAGTTGTGTCAAGAAGACAAAGAGGTAGGGGTGGCTAGGAGGGTCCCAAAATAAAAATAAAATAACAAATATAAAATTAGAAATGAATGAATTTATGCCTTTAGGCAACCATGGCTCAGGTGGATGATGATGGGATGAAATGGTGGAATGAAGAAAGTGGGAGGAAGCGGGAGCACCCCGAGAAAACCCACGCACACGGTATTTGTCCACCACAAAGCCCACATGGCATGAACAGGGATCGATCCGACGACCCTTAGCACCAGAGATGAGCGCTCTATCAACGTCCCATCATTATCTTCATTTGGCGCCTTTCGGCCCGGCCTTCAGGGTATGTGGCTCTTTTGTTCCCCTACTTGCGGTTCTGTTCTCATTGTCAACAGATATCGTAAATAGTCTCATATTCAGAAATTTATTGTGTATTCAACGAACTCCAGATACAGCACACATAACGGACGCGAAGGGAAGGATTTGGCAGGGAATAATCGGCCCTGGCCTTATTCAAGAAATTACCAGTACTGAGCTGGCGTGACCAAAGGAAACTACGAAAAAATCTCAGTAAGGATGGGCGGTTGCTGGTTTCGAACTCTCAACCTTCTGAATGCGACTCCAACGCTCTACCAACTGAGCTACGGTGCCAAATAGTTTTGAATCCGTGCGGAACTCGGTGTTGCTGACCTGCATTTTCTAAGTTTATTAGCAGAACGAGATCTTTTCTTCGGAAGCTGCGAGGGATAAACTTGGCGCCTTTTTTTTGTTTTTTTGCGTTTCCTTCTGGAATATTCATATTGTTTCACACAGACTTAGCTCAGATTTAGGATTCACTTATACAAGAGTAGTACTAAATAACAACTACCGCCGTTCTTTCCATTGGCTTCTAGTGTGGGTGGAAACTATTCGCTGAGATAAAGATCCCCTTTGTCCGCCTCTGCATCAGACGTTTATATTTTCAGTATGTTTTGTAATTGTACCCATGTATACAGATCTGTGTTTCTGAGCGCTACTGTGGACTATATTCCGGTTACAACAAACAAGTCATAGTTCAGCTTTGCCCACTCCCTCTTCTTTCCTCGCTTTATGCATTCTCGCAGTCAGATTGATTGAATTTCTTTTTTTGTTGTTATTGATGTTTTTTTTTTTTGTGTTTTGTTAGTCGCAACGTCCGCTGCTGTCTGTGCTTGGTTGACATTTCTGAAGCCTCTCCTCTACCTCTGGCAACATTGAATTTCATCTACCTGACCTCGGGATCAGCAGTTACGTGAGGTTTCCTTTTTCTTTTTGCCTTAGTAAATAAGACTGAAGAAGCTTGCATCTTGTCTTGGTTTCATTACAAAAAAATAAGTTTTATTTTCATTAATTGTAAGTACAATTTCCAGTGAAGTGAGATCACTGATCGCTGTGAAAACATACTAATTGCCCTCCAGCCAAATTTTATGGTTTTTCTTTTAATTGTTATTGAGATATTTAAAAAAAAAGAAACACATGTTAAAGGATAGGAGAAATGCCAACACATTCAGCTGTAAGACATCACCTTAATATACAAATTTCAAAAATCAATTCATGACAAATATTTGTACATCGTTTCTGCTGAACATTGCAACAAATATTTCCGTTTGTGCTCAAATTGTCGCAAAATTATACGACACTCAATTCTGGCGTTAGCTTCACCATTACACTTGTTTGTCACAGTTTTGTTTGTCGTAGATTTTGTGCGTCGTGACTTTTGGGCAGTTGTTTTATGCGAAACTGTTCGGTCATGGTGGTGTGCATATCGATGTTTTTGCCTGTGGCGGTTTGTGTGTCGCTGTTTTCTGCGTCGCGCTTCTGTTTATTGCTGTTGTTGAGCTTCGCGGTATTTATGCATCACTTTTTATATCCGATTTTGTTTCTCGAGGATTTGCCTGTCGTTGTTTTTGTATGTGAATGTTTTTGTCTGCCGTGTTTTTTGGATGTCGATGATTTTGTGTGTTACGGCTTTTGCGCGTCGCGGTTTTTGTATTTCGCGCGATTTTTGTGCGTCGCTGTTTTTGCGTCTTGCTGTTTTGTGTTGGTTGGTTTGTTTGTTGCTCTTTTGTCATAGCGATTTTAGTCTGTCGCGGTTTTGCCTGTCGCTCTTTTGTGCGTCGCGGTTTTTGTCTGTTGCGGTCTTTCGCCTGTCACTGTTTTGGCTATCGCTGTTTTTCGCTTCGTTGTTTCTGTGCATCAGGAACTTAAATCGTTGTTTATGTCTGTCGTTGTGTTTGTGCGTCGCGGTTTTTGGCTGTCAGAGATTTTGCCTGTCCCGGATTTCGTGCGTTGCGGTTTTTGCTTGTCGCTGATTTGTTGTTGATGTTTTGTCGGTCCACCATTCAAGCGTGCAAGCTACTATTTCCATTAGCTTCGTCGACGATACTAATTTGTGACTTTTCGCCTACATAGCATTGTATTGTAATCACAAACATAAACGGATTCGAATATTTCTCTAAAAAAAATTGCACTTGAAATAAAGTATGTTTGAACAGAATTCAACCTGTGTTTATATGACTACAGTTTAATGCTATATGTAGGTAAAAAGTAAATTAGTATCCTAGAAGAAAGTAATAGAAATTATCGTCACCGCAGGTACTAAACGTATATTGATGTACATGAGACCTTGTCACGTCAAGTTTACACAGAAACCAAGGTGGAATCCTGTAAGGAAATAAAATACAACGACTAATCATACGTGTCCAATTTACAGGTACACTTAGATTCATAGCAAATGGTCGGTTATGATTTTTCAAAGTTGTATGACAGTGTGGATTTAAAATTAAGACTTTGGTTCCTCAGATGCTCGTGAGGAACGTTTATATTCAGTGCAGTAACGAAGACCGTATTTGGTTTAATTAGTAACCTATTCATTATAATTAACGAACGACCGTAGCTCAGTAGAGCAATCGGGAAGTCCTGGAACGATCGCAGCGGCCGCCCATTCTGACTTTTCCAGGGTTTTCCCCTCCATCACACAAGACAACTCCCGAGATGATACCTACACACTAGCACCTGACCGACCACTTTCCAATAACATCTCCCCCATCCTGTTGCTGTCTGGGTATAATGCTTATTTCAATCTAGCCAGTATTTCGATTACTTGAGTTCATCAGACTGTACTGTCACTGTGTTCTCGTACGCATATTCACCCTAGCGTTGGCAGAATCATAACAAAGACAGATATTTGTCATTATGATCTGTTTACTTATGACCTGGACTCAGAAGACAACTAGGGCAAACATCAAGCACCACAGTTTGAAGAACGCTGCTGTAATTTACTTGTTACTCGTCGGTAACTCACATCGTGCATGTTCATCAATTGGGAAAATAGATGCGGTGTAGTTTCTCCATTGATGCCGAATAAACTCTGCAATTTACACGAAGAAGAGCATGCAAAAAGGTACAACTTTGTACCCATCCCATGCCTCATCTACGTAGCTGGAGTACGCTAACACAACTTATAACTTCTGTAATTTAATTTCTTATTTACTATTTGAGGCCATAATTACGATTCTACATTAGTTTGGAGACGGTTTTTCCCCAAAACTTAGGTTTCGTACAGAATGTTTCCCAAATGTTTGCAAACAAAGTTTCCTGTTTTCCATTTCAAACGGGAAACAAGAAACATTGTTTCTTTCTCTGGAAACATCAGAAAGTGTAGGGGTGTTCGGTATTGAGATTTTCATACCGACTTTCGGTACGTTTTGGATACCGACATTTATCGATATACCGATAATTCCGAAAATACCATAATACCGAAATCCCGACATCCCCATATACCAAACCATATCAATGTACCAAAATACCGAACAATATCACAATACTGATAAACAATGATAGTGAGCGATATATAGGTACTCATGGACGTTTGTATTTAGGGGGTTGGCCTGGTTCCCCCGAAATTCCGGTTCATATGCAAAACATAATTTTAGGTGTACTTATCTATATTTAGAGTTGTAATTCCTTTTCTCACAAGACTAGGGGACAGACGTCGGGAAAATTGTGGATTGCCTACTTGTCAGGGGGCAAGTACTACGCAGTCCTGGTGTTCATAGAAGATTACCGTGGCATTTTGGCGGGGAAAAGTGTTAACGTGACCTTGGGGGGTTGAGGTGACGTCAGAGGTGTTTGTTCAAGATTGTGAGTTAAATTTGGTGGAAAAAGTGATGAGGTAATCTAAGGATTGAAAAATGCGGGTTGCGAAGATGTCAGGGGCCAAGCACCACGTAGTTGAGTTTACGTGGTACGGTAGTTGACCCCACGTAGTTGAGTTTACGTGGTACGGTCATTAACCCCACGTAGTTGAGTTTACGTGGTACGGTACTGGACCCCACGTAGTTGAGTTGACGTGGTATGGACGTTCGTAGAAGATTACGGTTTAGTTTTGAGTGGGGAAAAAATGTTGACATAATTGAAGAATGACGGAAATTTAATATTGTGGCCGTATTGATCCACGTAGGTGGCTTGAGGTGACCTAGGAGGTGTTTGTAGAAGTGTACGGGTGAATTTTGGCGAGAAAAATGACGTCATCAGCAGAGATGTGGTGTGGAAATTCTCATCACGTGACAGGACAGGATAGAGTTGAGAAGATGGGAAAGGTTAGCTGACGGGACCATTGACGTCATGGTAGGGTACAACTGAGGATTTGAGGTCATGCGGACATTGACAGGAGCGCAAGTCAGACATGAGAAACGAACGAGAAGTGGACGAAACGAATGAATGCGAACTCTCCCTTAGACGAATAAAAATATCCAGAAGTGAAGAAAGAATGAAATGAAAACAAAGGTAGATTCACCGATATAAAAAGATGAAGAAAGAGGGGACTTTTGGTTGGAAGGTGATCATCCATTTTATTTTTATGGTAAATGTTCTGAGAAGAACATCACACATTTCAGAAACGTGTCTACTTATTATGATTGGCTGACGGGACCTACTCATTTTTAACCAGCTTGAGTCTGCTGGTGGGAACTTCAATGAGTGAAGTTAGTTAGTTAGTTAAAGATGCCACTCTGAAGAGGGGTACAAACGGTTACGCCCTTTCTTTCCAGAGTTGTTTATAATATATTTTGTATTTCAGTTATGGTTAGATGGTCTAAGTAATTTTTTTAATTTCCTGAGGATTGTTTGGCATGGGCATGATTTTATGAGACGTCGGTTGGCTGATTTTTAGGTAGATTTCGAAGAAAAATATACCCATTGAGATCTGTACGATATGAAAGTATATAATAAATCACAGCCATATTCAATCCACTAGTGGATGAGGCCTCTCCCCGAAGGGAGGAGTTGGTCTACTGCTCCCACGCTGACCAGACGGGTTGGGAGAGGAGAGCCGAAGCTCTCACTGTGATCGCCACTGTCTTTTATTCACAGCAGCTCCCCAATTGTCCTCACGATGCTGGGTCAACACCGAAATATTTGAGCCCCCATCGGGAATCGAACCCGGGACCGCTCGCATTGAAGTCGAGCGCGCTACCGACTAGGCTACGCAGGAGCTCATGAAAGTATATATATATATATATATATATATATATTAACACGCTAGCGGCCATAATTTTGAAGATATTTGAACCAAATTTTTATATGTTGTTTCTGGGCTTAATAGCTCGGTTAATTTCGTTAATGAGCAAAATCGGTCGCCATCTTGGATCCAAAATGGCCGCCGAACCCATTGTTGTATAGAATACTCAGCCTAAACCGCTGGGGCTATTGAAATCAAATTTGGCATAAAGGCACAACATCACTTTTTTATTACGAAAATGTTACCTAATGAGTTCAAAGACGCCATCTTGGATCCACAATGGCGGAAGTAAAAAATCTATTTTCGATATCGTTTGAGCTAGAGATTAGAAATTTGACATAAAGGTGTATTGTCACTAGTAGTTCAAGAAAATATTACGAAATGTTAAAAAAGTCGCCATGTTGGATTCAAAATGGCCACCGAACCCATTGTTGTATAGAATACAAAGCCTAAACGGCTGCAGCTAGAAATATCAAATTTGGTAACACTCAACATTATCATTTGTGTGTTACTAAAATATTACATGATGTATCCAAAGACTCCATCTTGGATCCAAAATGGCGGACCTAAAAATCTATTTTCCACACTGTTTGAGCTAGAGATACGAAATTTGGCATAAAGGTGCATTATGACGAGTAATTTAGGGAAATATTACATTTGGGAAAAGTCGCCATCTTGGATCCAACATGGCCGCCCAAAATCCCATTTTGAACACCGTTTGAGCTGGATAAATGAAATTTTACTCGAAGTTGTACCATCACAAGTAGGTCACGACAATATAAGAAAACTTTCAAAAAGTCGTCAACTTGGATCCAAAATGGCCGTCCCAAAAAACCAATTTACAAATCATTGAAGGTAGAGAAACGAAATTTTCTTTGAAGGCGTATGAGCAAGAGTAGGTTACAATAAAAGGGACAAGCCTCCCCTTTGGGGGCGCAGCCCCCCCTGGGAGGGTGCAGATGGATACCATGGTGGTGTAGTACTGCAGGGAGATTTTGCTTAGATAAAGGAGGCGCATCCTCTCAAAAGCACTGAAGTTGGGGGGCAAACCCCCTACGGGGATCTGGGGGCAGCGCTCCAAGCGAAACAAAGCTAGTATATATATGTGTGTGTGTGTCTTGTGGGGTATCGTTGAACAGCTCTTGATGAATAATCTACAAAACAATAAATAGTTTCTCGATAGCTCTCATATAAGGCGAGATTTGAATTTTTGAAAAAAAAAACAACTTCGAGATCTACCTCAGCCTGTAGGCCTACCGAAAGGGATTTTATTTAAATTGTTTTTACAGGACAAGAATGTGCCGGTAGCTCTCTACTGGCATGTCTTTGTAATTGTCGTGACCTGGATGATCAGGTCTGAGTGTTCTGACATACAGTGCTAGGAGGTGATCTAGAGGTGCGAAATGAAAGCGTGGAGCGGCAGCTATGTTTAGGTCGGTTCGGATAATATCTTGCATCAACGGATGGTCCGTGCCAATGCGTTTTGCAATGTAGTTTTATCGAAGTGAAGCTATGTGTGTAGTGATCTCAGGGAAATCGATCCTATTGTAAAGCTCTTGGGTTGGGCTCGGGAGTTTGATCCTGTAAGCTGTACGTAGGGCATGCCTTTCTAAGATTTTAAGCTTCGTAATATTTGGCCGATGCCGACACCAAAGCTGTAAATCCATATGTCATAAGTGACCGTAGAAATGTCTTATATGTATTTATAAGCGTTTGTGGATTTAAGCCCAACTAATCGTTTTAATAGATTTAGCCTGTTCTGAGCTTTTCGGTTGACTTCGTTCAGGTGAGCATTCCATGGTAAATGTCTGTCAAATGTGACACCTAGGTACTTGGCTGTGTTTGCAACTGGTATCTTAATTCCACCGACTCTAAGTTGTAATAGGGAAGTATTTCGGTATAGAAGTCTAGAAGTCCGGTTCGGTGGCAGTATAACGAGAGCTTGAGTTTTGTCGCCATTTATTTTTAGTTTCCACCTGTTGCACCATATTTCGAACAGCTCCATCATGCGGTCAAGGCTGGAATTTATTACCTGTATGCTGGGAGCTGTAGCCAGGAATGCGGTATCATCAGCAAAAAGGAAGTGATGGATATTTGGTATTGGTTTCCGCATATCTGAAGTGAATAATATGTAAAGGGGAAAGAACTGATCCTTGTGGTACTCCTGTTCTCGGCCGTATTGCGCGTGACTTCGCTTGGTTTATTAGAATATATATGAGACGGTCCTTGAGGAAGGATGTGATAAAGCGGATAAAATATAAAGGAAATCGGTATCTCTGCAGTTTGTATATCAATCCAGCATGCCGAACATGGTCGAAGGCTTTTTCTATGTCAAAGAGGAGAAAACAGGATGGTTGTGTTCTATTGAACTGGTGAGGTATGATGTTGGTCAGTCTTAGAAGCTGGTCGTGTGTGCTGCTGGAAGGTCTAAATCCAGCTTGTGATAGTGGTAATATTGACTTGTTTGCTAGTATCGTGTGGAGTCGTTTTACTATTATGCGCTCTAGTACCTTACCTAGTGTAGATGTTAGCTGAATAGGTCTATATGATCCTGGATTTGTTGGGTCTTTGTTTGGTTTGAGGAATAGAATCACGTGAGAAACTTTGAATTGAGGCGGATATAGTCCAGCTCTGAGAAGGAACGTATAAAGAACGGCCAGTAGTTCGAAAAGAATCGTAGGTCCTTCCTTGATATGACGATATGTAATATTGTCTAGTCCGGGTACAGTGCTTTTCTTGTGGCGAACGATTGAACGTATTTCCTCTTGTGTTATTGCTTCATTCAGTAGTGTATTGGGCATGTCATTAATGCCACGTTCGTTTGATTTGTGCTTATCATCGTTGGCTATTATTGTCGCTTCTACCTTTTCGTGGAATGGTAATGTGAATGTGTTTTGGGGTGAATAAACCTTTTCAATGTGAGATGCAAACGCATTGGCTTTTTCATGATCGGTTTGTGGTGCTTTCTGATTGTGTATAATAGGATATGTTGTTAGTGTGGTTGTGCCTGTAAGCTGGTGAAACTTTTTCCAGAACAGTGCTTGATTTTTATTTTGTTCTAGTTTAGTGCATGTCCTATTCCACTCTAGTCGTTTGTAAGCGATTATGTAGTTCCTGACCATCCTTTGGTATCTTCTTCACAAGTTTAGTACTTCTTCACTTCTGGTTCTTTTGTATTCGTTATACAAGTTTCGGACCTGTGTTGCGTATGAAACATATCGAGGAGGTAGTCGTGGTTTGTAGGGTTGGATTTTTTTCGTCGGAATGCTTGAAGTAGAAGCGTCTTGGATACTTGTTTGTAAAAAGTCAGTTACTTGTATAGCATCATGTATGGAGTTGGGGATAGGAGCACATGAAAGTTTGTTTGTTAGTTCTGTCCTATATTTGTTCCAATCAGCTCTAGAGTAGTCAACTGCTGTTTTCTTAATGATATCTCTATTATTATTGCTGATGGAGTGTGTTTGAAATTCAAGCAGAACTGGTAAGTGATCACTTCCAATATCATCCAGAACTTTAACATTCACCTTGCCTATCATTGTGGATGATACAAGAACGACGTCAGGAGTAGTATTGCTTATAGGTCTTGTATGGTCCAGAGTAAGTGTCAGTGATATTTGCTTGGAAGACAGAGTTTGCTGCAAATGTGACCTGGTTGAGTATACGATCTCTCTCGAACGGAAATATATTTTGAAAGGCTAATGTTGCGAATCGTAACATATCCTCAAGCGTGACATATGGCGTAAACGTCTGATCTGCATTATTCATTGGTGTTAAGCGTAGCGGTACAACTAGGTCTGGCTTTGTGGGTTCAGGATTTGGTTTTTCTTGGCACTTATAGCTGGCTATAGGTAGGGTGCTGGTTGTCACAGGTTGAACATTTGGGTGGCTTTTCTAGGTTCTTGCATTTCTTTGTTGGATGTGTTCCCGTGCAGTATCCACATTTCGCAGTATTCGGACAGTTTGTGGTAGTGTGAGAATTGTATTGTTGGCATTTCTCACAGCGATAAGGAAGGGTACGAGAAGGTTCAACTCGGTAACGTTCATGGTAAATGTATGCTCCTTGCTCCAGGAGAATATCGATTGTATTTTGTGAGTCTGTGAGCACCCGTACCATGTAAGTAGGCCCGTCTTTATTACGAATTCGTATGCATTTCTTAATTTCCAGCTCATGTTGTTTTAGTTCATCTTCAATTTCATCATCCGTAAATGTAGGAGCAACTCCGCGAATAACTACAGAGCGGATTGGGTGTTTCCTAGGAGGTGGTGGGGATTTCCCTTTTTCGATTGGAGTTTCGCTATATGTGCATCTTTCCCAAATATTTCAAATGTGGCTTCGTCTCGCACGTACGTATCAAAATGCTGATCTCTTGATTTGATAATAATACCATTCCTGGTGCGCTTTATTTCCTCTATAGTCACCCTGGGTACATATTTATCAATTTGTTGGCTGATTGCTTTTGAAGTTTCAAATTTTGGATCATACTTTGTGAGTAAGAAATTATAAATGCGGGATGGATTTTCTATGTGTTTAATTGCCTCTTCTATATCCAGATTGTCGTCTGCCGACTTCTGTGTAGATGGTGATTGCAATGCTGTGCTGTAGGAGAATGGGCTCTTGTGCGCTTTGGGTCAGTAGAGCCATTACTGGATGTATATATATGTCTTGCCCTTTCCTTCTGCTCAGTTACTTTCTTGCTTCTCGTTCCATTAGTATCTTTGGGTATCACTTTAGAGATTGCGCCTTTTGATAGATTTTGTTTGAGCCGGTGAAACGCCAGGTACTGCAGCGTTGGACGATCTGTAGTTGGGACAAGTCTGCACAGTTGTATTTGTTGCGATACTGTCAGCCTGATTTGTAAGAGTGACCAAAAAGCTTTCAGGGGAAAGTTTTGTTGATTGATGGCTAGTGAAATCAGATCGTCTATCCGACAATCGAGATAGTCCGCCTCTACCAGTCTCATTGGTTCCTCTGGTTGCCTTAGTTCCTTTTGGTTGATTCATGTTTTATATAATTTGGACCGTTAATCGTTAGCCAGAAAACAATCTCAGGAGTTCGTCAACCAAGAGGGCAACTAAAAGCTGCTAGATGTATCAATATGTTTACACTGCTTATTTTGCCAAATGTTAAATTAGTTTATGGTAACAGCTCCGGAGAGCGTTACACTTCAAAAATTTAAAGCACTTGGTGCTTTGGTAGTAGCTGATTGCTCGTCAGATGGTTTTAACAAGGTATATTGAAATATATAATTAAACCAGAATTCGATAATCCAATAAGAATAGCCAGAGTCGTAAATAGAACTAATCAATGCGGATTTACTTCCTTCCCAAGAAGCAAAAAGTTCCCGGTTGTTTCGATTGGCCAGCTACCAATACTCTTTTTATTCAGGTGGAGCGTCCTGTGGCCAGAATGCAATGAGTGAATTTTCACCTTCTCATAGAATACTAAATACATAGTGTAGTTGCTATTTGTTATTTTAAAAAATCATTTAAATATGTATGTAATTAATTTATGTTTAATACAGGTATAATATGTTTTAAATAACATCTAAACATAGAAGAAGAAGAATTATAGCAATGATCTAATATTTTAAATTGCTTATTTATGTATGAAACAAACTCGCGCGTCATCTAGTGAGCCTTTTTCATTTTATCAGATTTATTCGCAGGGCTTGGCAGACATATTGTAACTCACTTGGAAACACTTCCGCTTGGAATCAGATCTTTTCGCATCGCTTCGCAGTCACATTATAACTCACTTGGAAACACTTCTGGTAGGAATAGCCCACTCTCGCTTATCTTGAAAGATAAGTAAGAGCGAGAGCGCTTAACTTGGCAGCTGCAGTTTGAACTTATGATGACGACGTGGAACACTTAATAGAAAGGCCCCCCTCCGAGTTTTATGCTGTACTGGAACTGTTTCCAAGGGAGCTCTGGAAGTTGTTAATATGAATGGGAAACCTTGCGGATAAATTTGAAAAAAGAATTTGTGATGGAAACGGATTCTTTATCGTTTAGAGTTGGAAAAGAAGTGAATACATGTTTCATTGAGTGATTATTTTCTGCGATTAGATTGTACACAATTGAAACACGTCTTTCATTGAGTGATTATTTTTCTGCGATTAGATTGTACTCTACATCTAACTTGTTTTCAAAATTTGTGGTCTCTATGATGGTATATTTAATTATTCCACGAGAGGAGACAGCTTTTAATCTTCTCTTACTTTCTAATTTCGCTCAGAAAATAACTAATTGAATCACGTGTTTTATTCCATATTATATTTGTATCAGTCTGAACTGTGTTTCCTTGTAGAAAAGTCGTTGGAGATGAGAGAAAGTCCCCTCGAGTTGTGTTACGTACCTTATAATTGTAGAAAGTATGTTACCTTAGTGTGAGTTGTAGAAATTTAATCGTATATCATAGAAAATGAATATAGAAATTCCTTGTTTTGAACTGTGTCTCGTTGAAGAGAATGTCCCTTTGAGATGTGTGGAGGAAAGTTGAATAATATTGTAGTTGAGCTAACCTTAATCGAATGGTGGATTTTGTATGTATAAATTGAGAATAACGTTTTTGCTCTCGATTTCGGAAAATATCCATTTGAAACACCTGTTTTATTCCATGTTATATTTGTATCCGTCCTTTTAAATAGGGATGTTTCCGAAATTATAAGAAAAAAGTAAGTAAACCTTATTCAGTATTACTTTAGAATCAATTCATTTTTATAATTTAATCCTCTTTCCTGTAAGGAGAAGAAGAAGATGATTCTTTACTCTATAGAAAATCTCTTCCTATAATAGGAAATTATAGTAGATCGAACGTGCCTTACCTAAGCTTAAATGTATGCTACCTTTATGAGTTTATTTTTTCTTGATTGAAATATATAGTATGGTACTAGTGCGTATCACTGTTTAAAGTATAAAAGAATGATGACAAAACTAATCTACAAAATGTTACGCTACAATTAATTCATTTATGTCCATTTTTTATAATTTAATCCTCTAACATGTAAGAAACAGATTCTTTACTCTATGGAGATCTCTTTCTGTTTATACACGATCCATCCGCAACTTTGGTTTGCTCATCGTCCTCTCACCTTCCACTCTGAAGGCACTTATCTGAGAGTCGCCCTCGACCACCACATGACCTTTTGACCCCCCACCTTACAGCCCTGGCGCAAAAGACCACTCAAAGAATTGCTATTCTGTATCCTCTCCTCCGCTCTCCTCACCTGCAGTATGAAACTCGCACACACATGTATACACATATGATTCGCTTCGTCATGGCATATGCCGCCCCCTCCT
>JAGDQP010043690.1:0-16142 GCA_022664845.1 Lepisma saccharinum | reverse complement strand
ATTTATGAAATAAAATAGAAGGCCCTCTTAATAAAAATTAAAGGCAGAGAAATGAACTTTCATTAAAAAAAAAAGAAAAAAAAAAGAAACAATCGAAATCTTGTAACATTGAAAATTAGCGAAAGCCACCATTTTGAATGGCCGTCATTTTGAATAACTACCGTTTTGTGATGTCTATCATCCATATTCGTGCTCTTTATAGACAAGTGTTCAAGAGCTGAAAGTTTCATTTGTTCCCTACATTTTATACCAAAACATCATGTAGCTTCTACACGCATTAGTGCCTCCGTAATGTTACCTCGTATTGCAGAAATTTTCAAATAATTGTCCATATCTCTGGTTATACTTGTCGGATTTAATTGATCTTTTTCTTGTAAAATTAAAGCCTACGTTACACGCTATATTTTGTGTAAGGACATAGGTTTATTTAAAACCAGTCGTTTCAAAGTAAAATATTAAATAAGAAAATATTTTAGGCTAAAATGAAACTTTTTTACATTTAACTGAAAAAAACTAAGATTTGCGAAACTATTGCTCATAAACAGAAATGTAGCTAATTAAATTATCTTTCATTTATAAAAAGAATGATCGAAATCGGATAACTCAGAGCTGAGATATGTTGATTTTAATAAATAGCGTCGGCCGGCACTTTGAATGGCCGCCATTTTGAATAGCTACATTTTTTTGGAATGTCTATCACGTATTTTCGTGCTGTATACATACCAGTGTACAAATGCTGAAAGTTGCAACGCTTCTGGCACAAGGACTAAGGGTAGAATTTAATTTACTTTGGTAGTGTTGAAAATTCGACTATACGAACGCAGGAAGAAAACTGGGCAATATGATGCAATCCTGCCTGGTGTGATTGAGGAAAATCCTTAGTCAGGATGGTCGGAGGCTGGAATCGATCCCAGAACCTCCGGAATGGTACGCCAACGCTGGAGATATCTACAGTTGTTAGGAAATAGAAAACAGTTTCCAAGAAGAAAATAACAACATACTGTACTTCACTTCATTGGGGGACAGCCCATCTGAATTCGTCCAGCTTGGGTGCTCGACCCCATTCAAGTAAATTTATTGTTTAACATTTTTATATCCTATATAAGAATATTTCAAAACGAGTATCCTTTTATTTTTATGCAAACCGATTAATTCATAGCGTCCCTCTTTGTGAATTTTGAATGACTTTTTATTTATGGCCTTCAGGTATCTGAGGCTCTTCGGGATAGGGAAGGAAAACGGATGCGGAATGGTTTCGGCCAGGGCCTAAGTTGAAGGTACAATCCCGGCATCTGCCTGATATGACTGAGGGAAAACCCTGGAAAAACCTCGGTCAGGATTGTCGGCCGCTTGAATTGAACCCACGACCTTGCGAATGTTATGCCAACGCTCTACCACTGAGTCACGGCGCCACCATGGCTCCGTTTGGATATTGCGGCATATGCCGAAATTTGTGTTTGCAGACGCGTACGAAAGAAATATACCTATGGACTGGTTTACCATAGACTTTCAAACAAAAATCATTGTTTCCTTCGAGGTCTCCTTGATAATTTTAGTTTTCTGCATGAAAAACCTAAAGCGTAATCGAACTGGTCAAAATGGTATCCAAATGTCCTTGTCGAAATAGAAACAATGCTGATTCTTCAGGGTGCTTTTTCGCACGGGAAGAATTGAATGACGAAGTTTTTTGTATACTATTACACATGAAAGTATATTAAAAACAGATAAAATACTTATTTTGCGCATTTCTTTCCGTCACATCAGTTATAAACTTATGATACTGATCCAAGCTGGACGATTTCAGATGGGCTGTCCCCAGTGCAGTGAAGTACAATATGTTGTCTTTTGTTGTTTCTTTGAAACTAAAAAGAGATCCACTGTTTTCTCGTTTCCTAACAATTGTAGACATCTCCAGCATTGGCGTAGCATTCGAGAGGTCCTGGGTTCGACCCCAGCGGCCGACCATCCTTACTAAGGCTTTTTTAGGGTTTTTCCCCAGTCATACCAGACTAATGAATTTGATGGCACCTTCAACATAGGCCCTGACCGACACTTCCCCGAATCATTTCCCCTCTCTATTCCGGCCTGAGCCTACACGCCATCAACAAAATTCAATTCAGCTCAATTCCAGCTACAATAGCCGATCGGGTAGCCGTGCGGTTTAAGGCGTTAGGCCAACGACTCGAATGTCTCGGGTTCGAGTCCTGGCAGGGGCATGGGTGTCTTTTAACTCCAACGTGACGGATAATCGTGACTGGCCGAAGTCAACAGTTACTAGACTGGCCCATATAAAATAAAGTTTACCAAAGTTTTCCAGCTACAATAAGGTAGAATCAGATTTTTCCAGGGGAGGTGCTGTTTTGAGATAATTACCATTAAAAATCATACATTTCAGAAATTAAATTTCGAGTAGCTCTCACACTTAATAGCAGTGAGACCCCACACTTTTTTCATATCCCATAGTTTATTTCTACCATGAACTTCAAATTTTCCTAGAATTCATTTTGGGGTGTTGCTGCTTATCTGAAAATTATGCCTTAAAACGGTACTTGTATCTCTTATGTTGCTGGTGACTTTAGAGTGTAGACCATAGGAAAGAGAAGTCTTTTCCCAGTATACCTGCACCAGATTCTTTGTTATTTTACGCTTCTTTAACCATATTCTTTTAATGAACTTCCTTGATCCAATAGTGTGTCCAACAGTAACAGTAGCACAAAAGCAGCTTTCAGTCCATTATTTGTTGCCACGCAACAACGCAAAGCAACAATGCCTCACCGGGAATTCCTTCAAGGTTTTCAGTGTCCGCAGATGTCAAAAGAAGATGGGTGTAAAATCAAACTTGGGAGGGTGTAATTGGAATTTTGCACGGCATCTATCGATTTTTGACCGTAAAAATTAAAGTTGGGGGTCTCGAAATTTGTGATGTGACACCCCCACAGGCGGGTCTGGCGAAATAACTGTATCCCACTACAATGTATGAGCAGTCATTATCAGTTAATAGAGTGCTATCAATGTATGTAAACACAAACATGGGGTGATGTTTGTTTACAGTGCTGTAAGATCGTGCAAATATGCCTTGACATTTTTATAAAATGAGTCCGTGACCTTTAACTTTGAGGTTGATACTTGCCAGGACAAATTTTTCCGAGGGTTCAAACTTGCACATTGTTAATCTCTCATGACCTGTTTTCATAAAATAAGGAAAATAAAAATATAACTATAAAAATATTTTAACTCTAAAAAATATGACACACCGTCTGAATTTAAATAATGGACCGAGCGGCCGTGACTCAGTAGTAGAGCGTAAGCCTAGCGTTCGGGGGGTCCTGGGATCGTTTCCATTGGCCGACCATCCTGACTGAGGTTTTTCCTCTATCACACCAGGCAAAATAAGCCAGGTAGATGACTAGGGTGGTGCCTACAAAATAAGCACTGGCCATCTACCTTCCACAATTCTTTGCCCCACCCTATTCTGGCTTGAGCCTCAGATGCCTAAAGGCTTTAAAATATATTCAGTTCAGTTCAGAATAATGGCTCTTAATACATTGCATCATATTGTTCAGTTTTCTTCCTGTGTTCATTTAGTCGAATGTTGAACAGCACCAAACTAATTAAATTCTACCCTGTTTAAAACATTTAATTAAAAATGTACAAAAGTTGATAAGCGTGCGTCTAACGTAATAGAACATTTTTGTTATTACTGATTCACGTTTAGTAATAAAAAAAAATAAATGCAACCAGCGGGACTCCCAACTGTTGCTCAAAGTATAAAAGTTCCAAAGGCTGACACGCTACCGACAGCGCCGCGCTTACTACAGCTGTCTTGTACTGAAGTGGAGGTAATCTGGATGCTAGTTAGGGACAGTATTTGGAAATCTTACTTGCTAAAAGCTATGTTTTATATTCTTTATACCTGCTGTAGTTTCTCATACAAATGTGGGGCTTAGAAGCAAAAGCTGCAGTCTCCACTCCAGAAGATTTTACAGGAGAGCCAAAATAAAATTTATCGTGGTAAATATAATAGTATATCTGTACTTTTTCCCTCTAGTTCCTACGCGAGAAATTATAAAATACACAAAGCGTTAGGGCTATACCTTCATTTACCTTTATTAGACACTTCAATGTATACAATTCCATCAAAATCTTGGTTTCCCACAAAATGGAGATTGCAGCTTTTGTTTTTAACAGGATGTCTACTGACCTGGAATTAACCTGGAATTTATTTTGGACTTGGAATTCAAGCAGAAACTGGATTTTTTTCAATTTTAACTTAAATTTTCACTTTATTAATATCACATTCAACATTTAGAAGAAACTGTATTGAATTTGTGAATTTAAGGTCGCAGAATGAGGCACTTAATTTAATTAATTTTTGTAAGAAGCTCTGAGGGGCTCCCAAACTTTTTGTAAGTTTAGGTGTTACTACTTATATCAGCCATACTTCTTTCTGACTGATTCTGTTTTTCTCTTCATTTCATCTTTCTCTTATCCCATACTGTAATATGTTTTATTTTTTAAATGCGTTTATGTACTTTGGGTGTGATTTTTAACTAAATTTTCAAATTACCTTAACTTCAATATATATTTTGTTATGCATTTTAATTCAAATAAAGCCGTTTTAAACGCACAGAGGACCAATTTCAACTATTATAACTTACCTTAAAGTAAGGTATTTAATGTCGTCCTCTTAAGTAGTTGCTTCAGTATGAATTGAGTAGACCCCATCGTCCAGTCGGCTTATGCTGGTTGCAATCAGCCAACAACGGCGTAGGGAATTTGCGACCCCGTCGTCCAGCCGGCTTTTGCTGTCTGCAATCAGCCCTAGCAGCTAAACACCTACTCTGCTTGCAAGGAGGACCAGCAGAGAGGAGTTTCATTTACTTTCACCTCATTTTTCATCCACAGATGACTCATTATTTCATCTCATCTTGTGCTGCGACTTGTGCCTCCACGCATTGCCCAAGGATGAGAGAGAATGTACTTTCATTGACGCTGGCCCCTGGGGCTCGGGGAAAGGGGGCGGAACCATTGGATAGCGCCTGGCTCTTGACGGCAGATTCTAGCTCTTCGGACCTTTGGTCTCGCCAACACTCCGGGGGAGTGGGTGTCCCAAGTATCCATCAGTCGGGAGTGCAAGTGATTTCGACGCCAAGTCATTTAACTTCGCCTCGATTTCCAGCTTGCTGACAAGGGTGAAGAGGGTAATACCCGGCAGCCTCGTTGGCTCCTCCGAACGAAGACTGACTGTGAGAAGTGTGGACATTTACGACTTTTATTCATCATGGCTGCACCACATTCTAATAATAAGTCGCCTTCGCAGAAACAACAGCGTAGAAAGAAGAGACGGAATGAAGAGAGAGTCACTGATGTAAGCAAGAAGGCGCATACAGCTAATGAATCAACCAGTGACAAAGAAGAGAAAAACGAAGTAGAGGAACAGACAGTATCGTACCGACTGTCACACAATATTTTGTGATTAAAGTAAAGAATGAAACAGAGAATCCAGGTGGTTTGAAGAGGTTATCCCCTTTCGTTATACAAAAACAACTGAATTACGTTGCAATTGAGCTTAACCATCGTTAAGAATCTTCGCAACGGAACTTTACTTGTGGAGACTTCCAATAATAAACAATCAACTAATCTCTTGAAAACGAAAATCCTAGGACCATTCGAAGTTCAAGTTGAACCACACCATCAGGGCGTAATATCGTGTTGGGACTTGCAAGATGTCCCTGAAGAAGAGATTAAGAACGAACTTGCCAGCCAAGGTGTAGTCAGTGTAAAACTAGAAAGAGTGGCGAACTCCAACCCACGAGCTCGCTAATTTTGACGTTTGCCATGCCACAGCTTCCGAAGGAGGTGAAGGCAGCTTTCTACTGCTTTGCCTGTCCGTCCATATATACCCAGTCCGCTCCGCTGTTGTAAATGTCAGCATTATAGACACACCAGCACGTCCTGTAATGTGACCTCTGCTGTATGTGCAATATGCGGTACCAGCAGCCATGGTGCAGATCCTTGCACGTCACTGAATCCTCAGTGTGTTAACTGCAAGGGTGAGCACATGGCCTGGTCGCGTGACTGTTCGGTATTCAAAGAGGAAAAGCACGAATTAGTGAGCTGATGGTCATTGAGAAAATATCTGCTGGAGATGCAAAACGTCGAATAAGAGTGTCTCAACGCACCCTTCCATCTGGTACGTTTTTCCAGTCGCAGCAAGACTACCACTTAAAACTGTCACGGTTGGCACCCAGACAGTTGATGTATCAACTCATGCTGAGAAATCTCCTCAACATCGCCAAGCCTCAACATCTCCTCAAGCTATGCCGAGGCATACTGAGAATGAAATGGCCATCTAGGTTTAAAAGGTGATATTTTTTTATTGATCTACATCCCAGTGGCTATGCTCTAATGGAATCTTAACAGATTTCATTCCCACTATGAAGAACTGCAAGTCTTATTATCAGATATTTCCCCTTTTGTAGTTTGCTTTCAGGAAACCAAGTTTAAAACAACTGAATCTGTGATCTTGAAACACTATACACTATATGGCACAGATTTTCCAACTGATGGTCGCGCCTGTGGCGGTGTTGCAATTGCTGTTGTTGACACGCTATATTCAACACCTGTCCACATTGCTACGATCCTACAAGCGGTTGCTGTTCGCTTCCAACTTTAGCAGCATGTTACAATCCTGAATTTGTACATCACGAGGGAACAAGACTTTACGGTCCTTGACCTCCAGAATCTTTTGCAACAGTTACCCCAACCTATCATTTTAGTTGGAGATTTTAATTCATATAACGTTATTTGGGGTAGTGTTCGTACAGATGTCCGTGGTAGAATTGTTGAATCTTTTGTTGACGCTTCAATCTTTGTTTATTGGTGCTAACACGCATTTTAGTTTGCAAGTGGCACATACTCAGCGATAGATCTGTCTCTCTGTAGTGCAGTTCTTGCGCCGATGCTGTCATGGCGTGTACATGACAAGCTATGTGGTAGTGACCACTTCCCAGTAATTTTAGACCTTTTAAACCTTTATCAAGCACCACGCAAATTAACGCATTGGCATCTGAAGCGTGCTGACTGGACTAAATATGAATCTCGTGTCCAACTAGTTGATCAAGGAGATTTGCCCCAGAATGGTTCGGTTGAGTACTTAAACCGTGAAATTTCGCGAGCTGCAAGATGTTCCATCCCACAGTCTGGACGAACGCCACGTGGGCTTTATGTTCCCTGGTGGAACAATGAGCTGGAGATAGCACGGCGACGGCGCAGTCGCACTCTACGTGTATTAAACCGATATTCTACAGCGGCAAATTTAAATGCAGTTCGACAGTCACAAGCTTATATTCGACGTCTCATGAAACAAACTCGGCGTACAACCTTTCGTGAATATGAATCTTCCATTAATTCACAAACGCCAATTCGAGACGTGTGGGAACGGGTCAGACGTTTGCAAGGCAGCTGTCGCTCCGAGCCATTGACTGCTCTGAAGCAGAACAATGTCTTGCATAGTGACCCAGAAGAGATAGCTAATCTTCTTGAAGCAGCCTTCGCAGCAATATTCAGCTCTCAGCACTATAGTGCTAATTTTGTAAACATTAAACGACAGGAAGAGATGATACCTCTACGCCTCCACTCTCATAATTCCGAATCATATAATGTCTCTTTCACCGAGTGGGACTTTGAAACTGCCTTGCGGGATGTTAATAACACATCCCGTGGACTGGATATTAACTATGAAATGCTGCGAGACCTTCCCTCCCAAGGAGAGGTCTTTTTGCTAAACCTATATAATCAGATCTGGAGGACTGATAGTTTGCCTGCTAGTTGGCGAGAAGCTATTGTAATTCCCATTCTGAAACCTGACAAAGATAAACTAAACCCCACAAGTTACCGGTCTATTTCTCTCACTAGTTGCGTATGCAAGCTATTTGAGAGAATGATAAACCGACGCCTAATGTGGTACTTGGAACATAACAACTTGCTTTCTAATGATCAGTGTGGGTTTCGCCAGTATCGATCAACTGTCGACCATCTTGTCAGGTTAGAATCTATTGTTCAGAATGCTTTCCTCCGGAAGGAACACGTTGTTACTGTGTTCTTCGACTTACAAGGGGCACTTCATATCCCGGGGAGACCAAATATGATTATACTTTGTATGTCGATAGAATACCTAAAAAAAGAAGTGCATATACAAAATTTTAGCTGCAAAACTGAACAGGGAAAGAGAAGGGAGCCCGAGAAAAACAATGTGTAGTGCGCAAGTGTACCATATAGCGGGATGGGAAAAAATCTCATTACAATAAAAATGGGGGAAGGAAGTGCACTCTAGTGGGTATTGATGAACACTAGGTAGAAAGAGCTATGCGTAACAGAGGATATCCATCATGACCACCATCTTGAAAGCGGCCATATTGAAACTTGTGTGAAAGTTTGAAATAGGAAAGAGGTCATGTGATATATCAGTCTAGACTGAAATTTGACTAGAAATATATAGATACAGTTAGTTTTGTGCTAAGGTTAATCCGGTGAGAGAGAACATGTAAATTTGGTGCGGAAAGTGGTCGGAGGAGAGGTTCATCAACATGCTAGTATGTGTGAAAATTGCAAGGAGTGGACACGAATGTTTGACGAAGACAATCTGTGTTTGTATGAAAGGTTGTTAGTAGCAGTGAGTGAGTCACTGCAGAGAAAATGGCACGTTTGGGGGGTAAATTACTACAAAGTGAGTGAACCTAGGAATGTGTTATTCGGTCCTCTGTTAGTGATGTAAACTAGCTACCCAACTTTCAAAAGGAAAGTGTAGAACTTGGATAGTTTCAGCACCAAAGAACCCCGAGAAAATCGTTTTTGCTTTTTTCTCTCGTTCGGGTCTAAACATTCTGGCAGTGCCTTTGTTCTCGGTCTCGAAACTTGGCGGACATGCACAGCCGTGCATGTTGAGCACAGATTTGCAATCAAAAGAAAAGGTTTATGATGCAGTGGAAGTACTTGCTGTTACCTCATCCGTACTTTCGTTTCTGTGGTAATGTGCTTGAATGTAAAAGTGTTCAAAATATAACTAACACAACAATAACTGCACTTGATGAACGCTGATCTCTCACATCTCACTACTAAATTGCAGAATCCCATTCTTTGTCCAAAGCAAAACTTTGTGATTCTTACGAATGGCTCTGATGATGTCGCTAATCCTGCTTTATGCCACGCATAGCGCTGCGTCCAGTGGTTGACACATACTAGTAGTTTTCTCTGGTATGATGTGCGCTTTGAGTTTATTCTCACTGAAGGATAGTTCATTCAGTACTTGTTGCAGTGTAGCATTGCGCTTATGAGGGCTGTATGGATCCACAATAAGTACGTTCTTCTCGCCTGGCATTTGTGTAGCTGCCGCTGCTAGAAATTGTTTATACAAATTTTTAGTCATCTTTCCTGAAGAACGCCACTTGATGATAAGATTATCTCGTATCGCCATTATCTCTTGTACCTTCTTACTGATATTTTTCTCTGGGAGGATAACGAATAATTTCCCTGCTACTTTTCCCGATTTTGAAATCATGGGAACTATCGTGTATGAATGTGTCGTTGCAGCTAGAGATTGTACATGGCCATACACTCGCTGAACACCCTGTACATAGTGTTCTTCCTGTTGCCATTTCCTTCTGGAAACCCGATTCATCTGCGTTCCAAATATTATCGGCATTATAATCACGCAAACGTGTCTTTGTGGATTCTCGCCATTCTGTGGCACGTTGCTTAATTTTCTGCTTTTCATGAAATGTGGCAGTGGTGACGAACGTTGTGATTTTACGACTCATAATGTTGTAATGACACTTTAATCTATGTAGCCAGAAAGTGCTAACCAGAAATTATGGTTTTCCAAGTTCGCATGCTTTTGTTTTAGTCCAGTTTTGAAGATCGTTGTCGTGAACAATTCGATGCTGTTCTCTAGCTTCCCTGAACTTTTGAGCAGTAAACGTACGAATTTGAGCGTATACATCGGTTGCTGTACGTATTTTTTTTCTTTCTTCAACATTGCTTCCCATGCATACAGTTGATTTTCTGACTTCAGAAATCTAAATTTAGCTTTCATGCAGGAAAAGGACCGATGCTTACCTTTTTTTCACTTTTCGCCACTCTGCAACAACTGCAATTATCTTCTCTATTGGAATAGAACACGTCCTTTTTGGCGACGGTAGATATTCGTTGTCCGAAGACGCCACTGACGATCCATCCGCATCGTTTTCGTACCATACGTCACTATCGCAAGGAATGTATTGAGCTGGTTCATATTCATCGAATTCAAGTGACTGTTCTTCACTCATATCGATTTTGCACTCCCAGTTCTGCAGTAAGTCCCACATATAATCCACACATCTTCTGTCTTCTTCACTAAACACTTTATTTCCAGCAATTCCTTTGTCCATAACCATAGTCATTAATTTCTCTACCACATTGTAAAGATTCATAATGCAGTTGCGCAATATGTTCCCACCAATTTGACAGGTCGTCCCCTACAGCACTGTTCACCACCTACTCGAAACTCATCGTGCAATAGAATAGTTATGTTTGTTCCAAGGCTCTTCTTTCCTTTCATTTGCGTGCCACCTATCTGTTACGCCTAGAATCACGTGTGCTGAATGCTTTGTCTATTGACAAGACACACCAACACCTTGTACTCACCGAACAGGTGTGTCATGAACTCAAACGTTCAGTTTGTCTATCCAATTCATAGCAATGCTCTTTTTTCGGTTTCGTATAAACAGGGTGCTTCACAAGCACCGCAACATAGAATAATGCCGTTATTCGTCACAATAGGAAACAATGTGAAGGGAGGAAACATGTTAGGAATTAGCGGTTTTCACTGTACAAGTTTGACATTGTTTAAACCAAAAACAGTTTGCGGGGTACAGTGGCGTACAATCGCTGTATGCACAACAGTTCATTGCCAGTTAGTTTTTCCATGTCTGCAGAGTGCTTTTTCACACGGCTTAATATGTCTAATGATGAAGAGACGTAACCGTAAAAGGTTGTGACTTGGTCAAAACCAAACGAACTTCTTGCTCGTGTGTGTAGGCAACCCACCCAGTCTATTTCCCAGCCTCCCGAAATGGCACTGTTTCAGTTCAGTTGTTTGTCACATACGTGTCTAATCCAAAACACATTCGTCCAGTGTCAGCACTGTCTATAACTTTACACTGACATTGATAAGTTGTTGGACGATGGCCGTTCGTTACTGTGTTGATACTAACAACCTTTCATACAAATATGTATTGTCTTCGTCAAACTTTCGTTTCCACTCCTTGCAATTTTCAAACATACCAGTATGTTGACGAAACAGTCCTTCCACCACTTTCCACGCCAAATTTACATGTTATCTCTCACCGGATTAACCTTAGCACAAAACTAACTGTACCAATGCATTTCTAGTCAAATTTGTCTAGATTGATACATCACATGACCCCTTCCTATTTCAAAGTTTCACACAAGTTTCAATATGGCCACTTTCAAGATGGCGGTCATGATGGATATCCTCTGTGACGCATAGCTCTTCCTACCTAGTGTTCACCAATACCCACTAGGGTGCACTTCCTTCCCCCATTTTTATTGCAATGAAATTTTTCCCACCCCGCTATATGGTACACTTGCGCCCTACACTTTATTTTTCTCGGGCCCCCTTCTCTTTCCCTGTTCAGTTTTGCAGCTAAAATTTTGTATATGCACTTCTTTTTAGGTATTCTATCGACATACAAAGTATCATCATGTTTGGTTTCCTCGGGATATGAAGCGTTCCTTGTTAGAGAAGGCCTGATACCACCTGGAGATATGGGATATTACGTCAGCTTCATGACTGGGGCATTAAGGGCCACATGGCCAATTTTATATAAAATTTACTTAGCAATTGCTATTTTCGTGTCCGTGTGAGTGATCGTTTCTCAGAGCGTTATTTACAGGAGAATGGCGTACCTCAAGGGAGTGTGCTGAGCGTAACACTGTTCGCTATTGCCGTGAATAGTGTTATGGCTTGTATTCGTCCCCTGTGCAAGGTCTTTTATATGTTGACGACTTGACGATTGTCTGTAAATTTGCGTATCAACCTCGCATCTAGGCAGCTCCAGTTGACGTTTAATCGTCTTGTTAACTGGTCACACCAGACCGGCTTTCGTTTGTCGCCTACGAAGACAGTCTGTGTACACTTCTGCCGTAAACGAAATTGTTTTGTTGACCCAGATCTCTTTCTTGGAAACAGACAACTCTAGTTCGTCGAGGAGGTACGATATCTTTGTCTGATCATGGATAGTAAGTTAAATTGGCGTAGTCACCTTCGCCAAATTAAAATTTCCTGTACCAGAGCTCTGAATTTGTTACGTGTTTTATGTCATCCCACTTGGGGTACTGATCGTACAACCTTGTTTGCGCCTTTCTCGCGCACTCATTTTATCTAAGCTTAATTATGGTTGTCACGCTTATTCCTCTGCAATATTTTCAGCCTTGCATATGCTCGATAGTGTTCATCATGCTGGAATGCGACTCTCCACTGGCGCGTATCGCACAAGCCCTGTCACCAGTCTGTGTCGATGCCGTCGAACCACCGCTCGAGACCCATAGGATGTACCATGTGCTGAGTTATCTTACTAAGATGATATCTTTAGCGGGCTACCCAGCACATAACTTAGTGGTATACCCAGTACAACGAGCCCTATATGAACGCCGTGGTCACGCTACTCGACCACTTGGCATCCGAGCATTAGAGTTGTTGGAGAATCTGAATGCAGACCGCCTAACTGTCTGCCCTGTCCGTTTTAGTCTCCGTTGCCCGTGGACATTTGCCCGCCCACGGGTCTCTTTATCAACACTGAAGAAATCGGAGGGAGAGATCGATCTATGATTGAGTTCCTGCAACGTTTTCGTGAGATACAGAGTAAGTACCCGAATTTTCTCTCTTTTTACCGATGGGTCCAAATCTGATGAATCTGTTGGATGCGCGGTTGTTGTAGGTGGGGAAACCCGCCAATTTTGTCTTGATCACAAAGCCAGTATTTTTACTGCTGAGCTATATGCTTTTTTAAAGACGTTGGATTTTATTCTCGTTAGTGGTGTCAACCGCATCCTTGTTTGTACAGATTCGCTCAGTGTTGTTCAAAGCCTCGAAAATATGTATTCTAAGCATCTTCTCGTGCAAGATATCCTATGTAAGACACACGCCATCTCTTCCGTTGGTGAGGTTGTCTTTTCCTGGATACCCAGTCATGTTGGTATCCATGGTAATGAATTGGCAGACGTAATAGTTCGCGAGGCCTCTTTCGGAGCTAACATTGACATTCAGCATGTCCCATTTCAGGACATGCTGATATATTATAGACAGGTTACGCGGAGTGGAAGGCAGCGACGATGGGATGACGTTGCTGTGAATAAATTGGAAGAAATTAAGGTAACTGTTGCTGCATGGAAATCATCTTGCCGAGATAGTAGACGTGAAGAAGTACTTCGATGTCGCCTATGTATAGAACACAGTCGCCTGACACACGGATATCTGTTGCGACGTTTGGACCCTCCATATTGTAGTGAATGCAATGGAATTTTGAGTATTCGTCACTTCCATTTAGATTGTCCAGGATATAATCATCTCAGACAACGTTATAACATCTCCATTGACGTTGCGTCATTGATAGGGGATGAATCAGCTATATAGCTAAGTGTTATTTTGTTTATTCAAGAGACAGGTTTATCTCTGTCTATTTGAGATGATTGTGTTGGTTAGCTGTTAAGTTTTATGTAGTATTATTATTTTATTTTTGTGAAGGCCCATTTACAGCCTTCACGTTTTTAACTTATGCTAAAGACTCTATACATCTTTAGTTTTTACCACTATTTTTTTTATTTTACTGAAGACACTTTACTTCTTCAGCTTTTAGATGATATTTACTTTTAATTAAGTAACAGCTGTTTAGACGTGACAAAGATAATGGATTTCCCCCGTATCGGGACGGGCGTAAGCCATAGTGCTGTTACCGCCCATACAAATCATTTAATCTTATCTTATAGGTTCTCTTTCAAATTCAAAATTTTACCCTTCACGTCTAGATTTAATGGGTTTCGTGATAAAGGATTGGAGAATTTGTTCTTGTCTCTCAATATTGACGTGATTTAACCTTCGACCGTGACCACATGTTCTTGCTTTTTTTTCTTTTTGGTAGTTTGATTTGTAGTACTCGGTTTGTTTTGATTTTGCGTTTTCTATTTATCCTTTTTAGGTTGATTTCGAAGAAAAATCTACCTATTGAGATCGGTACGAAATCTTAAGTATATATTTATATATATTTACACGCTAGCGGCCATAATTTTGAAGATATTTGAACCAAATTTTTTAATGTTGTTTCTAGGCTTAATAGCTCGGTTAAGTTCGTTAATGAGCAAAATCGGTCTCCATCTTGGATCCAAAATGGCCGCCGAACCCATTGTATAGAATACACAGCCTAAACCGCTGGGGCTATTGAAATCAAATTTGGCATAAAGGTACATCATCACTGTTTGATTACGAAAATGTTACGTAAGGAATTCAAGTAGTTTAGGTCCTAAAACACGTAGAAAAAGTCACCATCTTGGTTCTAAAATGGCCGCCCAAAATCCCATTTTGCACACCGCTTGAGCTGGATAAATGCAATTTTACTAGAAAGTATACCATCACAAGTAGGTCACGACAATATAAGAAAAGATTCAAAAAGTCGTCACCTTCGATCCAAAATGGCCGCCCCAAAAAACCAATTTCCAAATCATTGAAAGTAGAGAAACGAAATTTTATTTAAAGGTGTACGAGGGTGGGTGTGTGGGTGGGTGTGTGGGTGTGTGTGTGTGGGTGTGTGTGTGTGTGTGTGTGTGTGTGTGTGTGTGTGTGTGTGGGTGTGTGTGTGTGTGTGTGTGGGTGTGTGTGTGTGTGTGGGTGTGGGTGTGTGTGTGTGAGTGTGTGTGTGTGTGTGTGTGAGAGAGAGAGAGAGAGAGAGAGAGACACTGACTGACTGACTGAGGTAATAACTCAGAGTACTTAAATTATTGGTTCCTGTGGGTGATGTCATCTTCAAAGTAGTCCCCCTCTGCTTCAACACGCTTCTTCATTCGCCGCTGCCATTGTTTGTAAGATCCCTGGAAGTCATCTTATGTAAGGGTCTTTAGTACGTTTTCCGTTTTTTGTAACCTCATTAACGGAGGTAAAATGTGTTCCGTTCAGTTGAGATTTGATTTTCGGGATTAAAAAAAAAGAAAAAAAAAGTGCCAAATCAGGCGAGTACAGTGGATGTTCTAACACTGCGATGCTTTTTTTAGCCAAAAATTGCTGTACGGACGCATTGTCCTGATGCAAGATCCAGCCACTTTCCCACAACTGAGTTTCGAGCGTTTTCACGAAGCTTCACCAACACCTTAACGTGTTGATTTACAGTTGGTCCGTCAGGAACCCAATCAATCATCACTATCCCACGAATATCAAAGAACAGTAGTAGCATTGCCTTAAATTTGGACTTTAACATTCGAGCCTTTTTGGGCCGGGGGGAGCCTGGACTCTTCCACTGCATGGATTGTTGCTTTGTTTCGGGGTCATAGGTAAATGTCCACATTTCGTCGATAGTTAAAACCAAATCCCACAAATTTGGGTCGTCGTCAGTCCTTTCCAAGATTTTCGAAGTTTTACGAGAAACTTGATGTTTACCTTTGACTACTTTCACGCTCGTCATTTTCCGCCAACGCACTGACACACGTGTTTACTCATTGTCGCTTATCTCGCGAATGGCTGGACCAGGTGAGTCCAATTCACGCTACTAGGTAGGGGAGGTATGGTAGTTTATCCCTACAAAAACAATATGCATAATGTAAATTATTTTTAGTAATACAGCTACAATCCTTTTTTTTTTTGTGTGTCACCTCGTATGACCAAGAGTAGGTTACAATAAATGGGGCAAACCTCCCCATTGGGAGCGCAGCCCCCCGTGGGAAGGTGCAGATGGACACCATGGTGGTGTAGTACTGCAGGGAGATTTTGGTTAAGATAAAGGAGGCGCATCCTCTCAAAAGCACTGAAGTTGGAGCGCAGCCCCTCACGGTGGTCTGGGAGCAGCGCTCCCAGCGAAGCAAAGCGAGTATATATATAT
>JAGDQP010043689.1:0-14610 GCA_022664845.1 Lepisma saccharinum | reverse complement strand
TACAGACAGACCACAAGTGGCTGGAGACAAAGTCATACTTTCCCTACGTAGGTGCCAGTTAAATAAGGTATCATTCAAACACTCACTCATTTTTGCCAGACTTCGGTACTCGAACTCGTGACCTACAGACTAGCACAAGCACACATACAGACAGACAATAATTAAAAGAGCTTTCCTTTCTGTTATCCTGAACGTGTTACGTTGTCGCTAAAGATAAAAAAGAGTCCTGAAAAATTTTCCTTAGTCAAGATAGTATGACACTGACTACATAGTTTTTCCGATTTTTTATTTAACTCTACTCCCAGATGAAATGATTAGCACCGAAGCCCTGCGTGGGCTTTCTCTTATTTATATTGGAACTGACCATATTTGAAATTCGAAGAGTAAAGATAAGAGAAACTGCGGTAGCCAACATTTCATCAAGCAATCGGGATTTTTGAAAATTTTAATATTTCATTAAATTTAATATTTTAATAGCCAAGGGTCGTGCATGCAGGCGTTAGGGCACGACCCACAGCACTTCTGGTCCTATATCAAAAGTAAATCACGCCAGTATCTTTCTCCAGTACCCATGCTATATGAGGGACAGAACCTGACTGGCAACGATGAGGTAGCCACTGCATTCGCTCAACATTTTCAATCTATTTACAATAAATCTTCCTCAATTAAAACGACTGACAATATACTTGATGAAGACTCGCAGGAGGAATGCCAGAACTTATTCCACGTTTTAGAAATAAGTATAAGTGACATTCAAAAGGCCATACAGAAACTGAAACCGAATAAGGCAGTTGGGCCTGATAATATACCAGCTCATATTGTGAAGGGTTGTAGTGATATTTTTAAAGAACCGCTGTATACGTTATTTAATTTATCAATAAGAACAAGTGTATTTCCGGATATGTGGAAAGAATCAATTATATGTCCAGTTCCGAAAGCAGGCAATAAAAATAAAGTTGACAACTATCGTCCTGTAGCCATATTGTCAACGGTTGATAAAGTATTTGAAAGTGTCATTTATGATCAGGTCATTCAGCATGCTTAGCCGTTACTTTCAATATATCAACATGGCTTTTTACAGAAAAGATCTACTGTAACTAATCTGGCTATAATTACAGACTTCATAGCTTCCGCCTTAGACAATAAAGAACAAGTAGATGTTGTATACACGGATTTTAAAAAAATCATTCGATACTGTAGACCATAATATACTAATTCAAGAGCTTTCCACATTCAGTTTTAGTCCTTCTATGATCCAATTCTTCAAATCTTATTTAAGTAACCGTAGACAATCCGTTCTATATAAAGAATACAAAACCAATTCCTTTTATGTCGGTTCCGGTGTTCCTCAGGGATCTAATCTTGGTCGTCTTCTGTTTTTATTATTTATTAATGACTTACCACACTATATTCAAAATTCTCGTAAGCTGTTGTTTGCAGACGACTTAAAAATATTTGTCAGTGTAAAGTCCTTGGATGACTGTTTACTGCTTCAACAGGATTTGTCCAGTATACTGAAATGGTGTTCTAGGAATAGACTTGAAATAAATATTGGTAAGTGCAGAGCCATGATCTATAGCAGACGGGAAAAACTTATGATTTCACTTACTCGATCAATGGAATAAGCTTAAAAAAATTGGATACAATTAAAGATTTAGGTGTTATATTCGATAATACACTAACCTTTTCGCCACATGTGGTAAATATAACTAATGATGCATATAGATACCTAGGATTTCTTGTTAGGACAACCAAAGAATTTGCAAATGATAGCACTTTGAAAACTCTTTACTATTCCTATGTTAGGTCCAAACTTGAATATGCCTCACTTATATGGAATACCTCTATGAAAGCTAGTTGCCAGAAGATCGAACACGTGCAAAGCAAATTTTTACGTTTTTTCACATACAAACAAGTACCGAAAATACGAATCTTACAACAATTTAACTGATAATTTTACATTTCAGAAACTTGATCAAAGACGAACATTAAACGACTTACTTTTCCTGTACAGACTTTTGCACAATAAAATACACAGTAGACTGTACCGAATTAATTGCAAAAATAATTATTAAGGTCCCTCAGAACGCGCGAGGGAAATAGTGGCCTATTCTATTGCAGAAAAGTTCGTACAAACGTATTAAATGTGTCACCTACATGGAGAACTAGTGCTACTTATAATGCAATAGGTAAGAATTGTACAAATTTGGACATATTTGGAAATTCGGAAGAACTGTACAAAAGATTAATACATAATATATTGTAAAAAAAAAGAAAGAAAAAGAAACTGTTTGGACAAGAAAAAGGAAGAAAAAGGGTATAGATGTTCTATTATTTGTGTCATTAAATGTAACAATTATTGTAGACGCTATAAATAGGCATTAAGGCCTGTTGTGTCGATGAAATAAATAAAAATAAGCTATCAACTTCGTTAATTTGTGTAAAACTTTGTCAGTGACATATTTTGGGTAGGAAATAGCATTAATGATTTTATGGTCGTATGGACATCTGTTGCATGTAATGGTAAAATATATTGCGAAGGCTGTACTGTACTGATTGATAGTAACAATGAACTACCATTGTTCGGACAAGTTGTGGAGGTCCTTCATGCATATCAGTAGTTTTTTCTGGTGTGTCAGGTGTATGATACATTGGGTTTTGATGCACATTATCACGCATATGTGATAAAACAAGCACAAAGAGTAATTATTGTACCTTTAGAACTGTATAGTTATCATCCGTTGCAAGCACGTACATGTTATAAGCAACACCTACTTATATGTGTCCTCTAGGTTAAAAATTTGTAATACGCAAAACTGTTGAACATGTTTTTCAATTGTATGAATATCTGACGGTTACGGTTTTTTAACTTCCAGACCATTTCGTACGTTTGTAAACAAGGTAGGAAGCTTAAGGGTCGGTCTTCGCTGGAAGCATATACGAAGTTAGCCGATGGTATCATGTACTTCAAAGCGCCTTCAATTCATTTTTTTCGAGAGTGCTCCTCGCGAAGAGCAGAACCAATCACTTTCTACATTGTTTACAGGTATAGAAATATCGTAACCTCCCCAGATCAAGTGAATAATAATAAAAGAAAGAAGGTAAACAAAATACGATCATTTTTCGCCTTCAGTATCGAAATCTGTTTGTAATTATTTCATGCTATAAATAAAGTGATATATTTAATGATTACCTATTAACTATTCAATTTCTTAGCCTGGAATGGTGTTATTTAACAACTAGGTCTCCTCAAGATTTAATTCAAAATAACGACTCGGTTGCTTTCGGCTGTACATACAGTCTCAGAGTCCAAACCAACGTGGAAAAGTCAGACAATTCTGCTTACTCGTAACAAGTCCTGGAACAGTCAGTGGATATCATGAAAATCTGAAGAATCTCGAAACGTCAGGGAATTTTAAGTACAGATTTGTACTTCTCAAACCCAGTCTTGAAACTTCTGCTACAGTATATGCATTTCTTCTCATACTTGGCGTTTAAACTCTATCACGGCATCTTGATGACGAATATATATGTGTATGCGTAGTAAACACCTTATGAGCAAATATGTCGTTTTTTTACATTATCTATAGACCTGGAAAAGTCGGGGCATCGGAGCACGCCATGGAAGTGGGAATCCAGCCTTGTAAAGTCGCCAAAATATGCAATAAGGTTATAAGAATAAGAAAGTAACAGCAAGGAAACGGAGACACACATAATTTACGTGTTTTCCACCATAGGCAAGGAAAACGTGACTCACAATGATGACAATTGTACCGGGTGAGACAGAAAGATAGAATCCGAGAAGAAGGGTCATAATCACTGTCAGTCACCTTCTTTTCAATGGAGGACAGAGCGTAAGCTGTATGTGTCTCCATTTTCTTGCTTTTACATTTTTATTCTTATGACCTGAGATATTTTTTTCTGTACTTTTGGGGGACTGAAGAAAGCTGTACGTTACAGCCGAAAGCTATCCTGTCTTTAATTTGAATTAATTATTGAGGAGACCTAGTTGTTAAGTGATATAATGATTTTCTCCAGTGATGAAGCGCTGTCAGTATTCTGGAATGGTGTTGCAAAACATGGTGCTTGTCTTAACTAAGATGTTAGGTTAGACAAGACAGTCTTGACGCGGTTCTCAGTCTGTGTGCAATGTACTTCAAAGAAAATACTCCGTACAAATTTGCTTCACTTTCATTGAGAGTTATGTGACTCATGCGGTGACTGGTTTACGCAAAAGTATGGTGGTGGATGGAAACGTGTAAAAGGATGGGTATCAAACAACGGTAGCGTTTCTGCTGTGAGTCTGCCAGTAGCCAAATATGACTTTCATGTGTAGCTAGCTCTGAATTAAGAGGTACCACAGAATTAGCTCTACAGATCGTAATTAAATGCTTCGTTGTCTTGAAATTGTGCATTTTTATTGCTACTGAAAGTCAGGCTGCCTGCTTATGATTTGTTCCTTGAAAGCCCACTTTTGCATACTTGCACCTTCTCTGAACTTTTATTTTTCTAAAACAAAGTTAGTATGTCTACTATAAACAAATATTTAAAAAATGATTTTTCGATGTTGCTCGGGAGGCTCGTCATTTTTATGTTGCATGATAAACTTAATTGTTCTGTTGTATGTTGCTCCGTATCATTGTCTTCATTGATCAAATTATTGCTTTTTATTTCTAAAACACCAGTGCTACTATAGAGCAAAGACTAAAATTATTCATATTCCTCGCTAACGTAATTATATGTTGCTTAGTACTGCATACTTTTCTGTGTAGGCTAGTCATTTATTTATTGTATTTGTTGTTTATTGATAAATATATATATTGTTTTTTTTTTCACCAAAGTTAGTATCTCTATTTTAAAGACATTGTGTTCTCAGAAATATTTCAAAATAATTTTGTTAATTTTTATGTTGTACTGATAAAAGATTTTAGTTTTCTAAAAAGAAGATCCTACTTGTAAATAAACCATCTCAGCAAACAAATTTGTTATGTTGTATGTTGCTGCGTAGCCTCGTCTTTATTGATCACATTATTCCTTTTTATTTTCTAAAACACGATCAGGAGGCAATTTTATTAAATTTTTTATTACTAAAACAGGAGGAAAACCTTTTTGTTATTACATATACTTGCAGTACCTTTTATATGAATATATTCCAAGGAATATATTTGTAATTTTCGTTGACTAGTAATAGAAAAATATGTTCATACTAGATTTTTTTTCTTGAATTCTACCCATTTCATCTTGAATTGTACTTGAACCCAAAGAGTGCGTTTTTAAAGTGTATAATTATTTGAACATTCTGCAGTTTTAAACCTACTTTACGGTATGTTGTATATTTATGTATTTGCAGGAGATACCAAAATTAATTTTAACCCAAATGTGAATTTGCTTTGCCCAGTTCCAGCGGTAAGTGAAGATAATGTGAAATGTAAACACGTTATTCATCACCTCCTTCTTCCTTCCCGTCATTTTCGTGTGGTATCTGTGTGTTACTATGCTGAAAGGGCTACGGCAAGTTTATATCATTCGTGAACAGTCAGTTATATATTATTCAACAGAAGTCTTTATAAGAAATACGAAGCAGGTGTTTCAATTGGCTACTTGAAGTGTTGAAATCGTCTTCATAATCTGTTAAAAAAATGATGATGATCCATTCACAATACCAGTTTCATTTACTGCCTTACAATTCCAAATAAAGGAAATAGTTGCTGACATACAATAGTGAGAGCACATTTATTTTTAACACTGAAAATATTAACCTTGCTTCAAGACAATTTGCACAGACATGCGTTGGCAACGCTATTTTTTTTAATCATGTAATATTCAATGAGGTGTTGTGTTTGCCAATTTCCTCTTTTACTTTATTTTTAAAATTAAAGCTCTGAAGTCACTGGCATCCCTGCTCTATCATCTGAATTTCTTCAACATGACGAAAGAGATTGTTTCCAGGAACCTCCACGATTTATCAGAGACATATCAATGTTTCTGTCTTAAAATTCGACACCACCGTCACTGTCAGGAAAATGCTGGGATCAAATGAAATATTGTACGAAATGAAACTTTGAACACTTAGGGGAGCTCATTAAGAGAGTTATGCTTATGTGACAACTTGATCGCCTTGGGAAAGCCTATAATATTGGCAGTGTTTTATTACCGTTGAGTATGACTAGTCAAACGCCTCTCTTTCGAGGAAAACAAGTGTTGGCGATTTTGTACCGGCAGTATGTTTTTTACTCACTGTTGTATTATTTGTTCCATCTAATTTTCATTTTTTTATGTACTACATATGGGCAAAGTCAACTCACCGTTAGATTCCCGTTGCACCAATATTTTTAATATTAGGGAAATATGTTCATAAGAGATTCTTTCTTTCAGTAAAACATATTTTCAGGGTCCCGCAACCGCACTCTTCGGGTCAAATGTTAACAAATCGTTGGGTCAATCCGTGACACAACAAGGTAGGTGGTTTGTGACAAACTATTGTGACAATATTGCGTTACAGTATCTGTCCAAACCTCAACTTTTGTTGGGTTAAGGGATGAGTACAATGCGTAACCATTGGGTCACACATGAACCTTTATTGGATCACGGGATGACCCAGTGCAGTCATTATTGGGTCAAATATAACCCTCTATTGGGTTAACGTTGGGTCACTTTGCGATCTAAAGGGGTCACTGTTGGGGTTTAGATGAATCTTTGTTGGGTCAAACCAAATGACCATATTTCGTCAGTATTGGGTCAGAAAATGACTCCTCTTGGTCAGAAATAACTACACGTGTTGGGTCAGACCCAACCACTTTGTTGGGTCATTTTAGGTCACGTGACTCGTGTTGGGCCACAAAATTCTACCCAACGATTGGGTTAAAAGTAACCACATATTGGGTTAAATAACGTCACAGGTGATGTGACCTTGAATTTTTAACCCATTATTGGGTCAGTTTTAACTAATGATTTGTATTTTTAACTACATGTTGGGTCATTTTCACCCCCCTCCTTTCTCCAAATGACCCAAGCATTTAGTCATTTTTGAACCAACGCTTGTTCATTTTTAACTAGACATTGGTTCAAACGCATAACCGGGTTACTGAAATTTACACTTTGTTGGGTTCTATTTTACACCAATTTGGGTTAAAATCTTAACCGGTTGTGCGATTTCAAACCAATTGTGACGTTGGTTAAAAAATTTCTACCCAGTCTAACTAAACGATTTACACCAATTTCGATCGGAACAGTTTAAACCCAATGATTGGGCTAAAAAAAAAAGGCACCGACATCGTAAAATTCAACCCAATCATTTTTCTCTGTGTAATAATCGTTTTATCAATTACAGTTCTCGAGAAATTGAATGAAATTTTGTAGGAGCTTAACTACTACCAGACGCCATGAAGCTGATCAAGCAGAACAAATGTCGAAAAACGACTGATCGACTGATTATATTTGGTCAACGTCAATTATCATTTGATCAATTAGTTTTCAGAAATCGAATGAAGTTGTGTACAAACTTAACTACCACCAACCGCCACTGAAGCTGAAATGACAGAAACAGTGACGGAAAACGATTGATCATCTATTGATTGGATTTGATGAACGTTAATTATCGTTTGATCAATTAAAGTTTTCGTGAAATTGAATAAAACTTTGTAGGAGCTTAACTACCACCAGCCCCCACTGAAGCTGATCAAACAAAAGTAATGACGAAAAGCAATTGATCATCGATGGATTAGATTCTATCAACGTTAATTATCGTTTAATTAATTACAGTTTTCGAAAAATTGACTGAAACTTTGTAGGAGGTTAACTACCAATATCCGCCACTGATACTGATCAAATAGAAGTAATTGCGGAAAACGATTGATCAACGACTGATTAGTTTTGACCAATGTTAATTGTCATTTGATCAATTAAAGTTTTCGAGAAATTGAATGAAATTTTATAGGGCTTAACTATCACTGAAGCTGAAATAACATAACTAATGACGGAAAACGATTGATCATTAATTGGTTGCATTTGATCAACATTAATTATCGTTTGATCAATTACAGTTTTTCAGAAATTGAAGGAAACTTTCTAGGAGCTTAACTGCCACCAACCTCCATTGAAGCTGATCAAATAGAACTAATGACGGAAATCGATTGGTCATCGATTGAATAAATTTTATCAACGTTAATCATCGTTTGATCAGTTACAGTTTTCGAGAAGTTGAATGCAACTTTGTAGGAGTTTAACTACCACCAGCCGCCACTCCAGATTATCAAACAGAAGTAATGACGAAGAAAGACTGATCAACGAATAATTAGATTTGATCGATGTTAATTATCGTTTCATCAATTACAGTTTTCGAGAAATTGAACGAAATATTGTACAAGCCTAACTACTACCACCAGCCGCCATTGAAGCTGAAAAAGTGAACTAATGAAAAATCGATTAATCAGAGATAAGCTAGATTTGATCAATGTTAATAATCGTTTAATCAATTAGAGATTTCAAGAAAGTGAATGAAACTTTGTAGGAGCTTAACTGCCACCAGCCGCCACTGAAGCTGATTAAAGAGAACTAATGGGGAAATCCATATCCAGGGTCATACTGGGTGCCCCTCGGCCTATACATAAAATGGCCCCCCTAATTTGATGTTGCGATGATGGATTCATCTGAAAAACCTACGTTTTCCCAGTTGCGATCTACATTCGTATGTGCAAATCCGAGACGGTAAATTTTTGTTCGTTTGACGATCTTTCTTTCAAGGCAGCAACGCGGCCACGTAACCCAGCATGACGAAGTATTCGGATAGCTTTCTGCGTACTACCAGTAAAGTGGGACGCTTCCCTTCGCTGTGTAGACATCCTTAGTAGGTATAACCGGGCTTCGTTTACTTATATCGCATCTTCCGACTCGGTAGACACAGCACGACGACCAGGAGATCGTAAATCGCCAGTCTGACCTGTAGTGCGATATTGCCGAATCCATCGCCTGGATGTAGCGACCGGAATACCCATTCGTCTGCCAGCTGAAGTTGCAGTATTTACAACTGAGCGTCGGTAAATGATCAACAATGCTCTGAGCTGCGAGACTGCGAGGAGAAAAGAAACAGCTGGTAACTGGCATACGATTTGTTACTTGCAAGGCACGCCTCCTACCGGGGACGTTTTGTTCAACATTCCCGCAAAGTATCTTAAAATGGCGCAATAAATCTGCATATTTGTCATGAAAATACAATTACGTATGTATCAGTTTCTCACGTAAAGTGTGAGGAGAAATACTAATAACGATTCATTTCAATAATAATAGTAATAATACTTTTCATAAGAAAATTTGTTTTAACAAAGTGAATTGCTGTACTGCTTTTACATGTATATAATATACATTGTGGATTTAAAGCTAGAAAAAGCAATCACAGGCTTGTTCTGTTACGAAATCAACTGCGCAGACGAAAATTAATATCATTCCTTACGAAAGCAGTAAGTTTGGTTTACTAACCTAAACCAATGTCATATTCCTTATCTAACATCACTAATGTATAAAATGGTCCACCTAGCGTGACTCAATCTGGTGGTGTTTTAATAAGATAAATCTTGGCAATATTTCTTTAGCTGTAAAATAGCTCATTGTTAAAACCTTTACTTTCTGAACCAATACCACAGTGACATGGATTTGAGTCCTGGTCGGGTCAAGCAGTTTTTTTACTAGTCAATAAGATAATAGCAACTTCTCTTCATCAAATGACAAAAGTATAGAATTTGCAAGCAAACAACCAAGATTGAGTCACAACCAAGTCTATAATATTGCGTCAAACCGAGTGTCACTGAAAAAGTTTCTAAAAGATATACAAAGCATTGGAGCCAGTGAATAAGACTTTCAGACGCCATTGGCGTGAATTTCCTTTCTTCTGATGCTGACAAATGCAATTATAACATGATCTTAGGAAAGAGAGAACTATCCGATGTAGTATAACGGTTAACAAGTTCGGTTTTGAATATGTAGATCTAAGTTCGATCCCAGCTAAGCCACGATGTGTGTTTTTTTTTAATTATACTTGAATGAGAATGATTCCCTAGCTACGAAATGCAAATTATTGGACAATCGAGAGGTTAATAATTATGTGTGTGATCGTAATAGATCAATGAAATTGTTTCATGGTTAATATATTGCTCATTCACTTTCCTTCGCACTCTTCTTTCCTTAGATGTTCTCGTGTTTGTCTGATCCTTTAGTTCTTTCTCTCTGTGGCTTTGTTGATGTATGCGTGTATATGTGTGTGTGTGAGAGAGAGAGACGGAGAGCGTAACTATAACTGTAGGTGTTTCTAAATATAAAAATAAATGCTTTCGAAATGCTATTCTCCTATCCTATTTTTTATCTCTCTTTCTTTCTCTCTCTTTCCCTCTCTTTCCCCCCTCTCTCTCTCCTTCAAACACACACACACTTCGTCTGTGTTTCGTTCTCTTTCCGTTCAAATTCTTTCTTCGTAGTAACAGAGGTCTTAACAAATAGTTTCCTTCCTTTTCTGTATTCCTATATCTCACAAAAGAAATATTAGATATCTATATCTATCTATATATATATTGTAGATCTGTACATAAACTATACGTGGAATATAGTTATTGTTATAGACTATTTCAGAGCTCTCAGAGATATCCTTGACGTTTCAAAAGCCACTTCAAAACATAACTAAGGTTTCCACTACTTTTGTAATCATTCAATGCGTCTAATTGAATTCCAGATTTTACTGCTCTTGTGAATAATGCTGGAGTAATGGTCTTCGGTGAGTTCGAGTGGCAGACGGAGAGATTGATTCAGCACCAAATAAACGTCAATTTAATAGGAACAATGAAGATAACTAAGGCTCTGTGTCCGCTTCTTAGGAAACACAAAGGTATTTTAATGTAATTATCTAATATGATACTTTATATATGGTTATTTGAGTATATTGCATAAATGTAAGGTTAGGCCAAACACATACTGAAGTGAAAATTTCAACATGGTGAACATTGCAGCGTTATTTTCAATATAGGCAAAACGTTCGGTTAAAGTACAAATACACAAACTTGGTGAACTTGTGTACATTCGGTCTAGACTTTTGTGAAGCAAGTCAAGAAGATAGTCATAATAGTTTCTTTGTTATTCCAACATTTGAAGACAGAAAACGAGAGAAGAATATGTACGCATCATTACTTACAAGGAGACCGTCAACATTGTCATGCCGAAATCTAACCTCAAATTTTTGGTACGTATCGAATGCACCAAAATAACACTCCACACTAAATTTGAGGTGCCAATTCAAAGTGCACGTGGGCCAAAAAAATTATGAAAGCCGGAACATTTTGCTGCCATAATATAAATCTAATTGGCTACACTGGCCGAGTGACAGATGGAGTAGGGATGGGCATTTAGTCCTAGTGCCAGAGAAGTTGTTGGTTTAAAATGGGGGGACAAGATGAAACTTTCAGCACTTGTACACTGGCATGTACAGAGCACGAAAATACGTGATAGACATTCCAAAAGGGTAGCTATCCAAGATGGCGGTCATTCAAAATGGCGCCCGACGCTGTTTATTAAAATCAACATATCTCAGCTACGAGTTATCCGATTTCGATCATTCGTTTTTTTAAATTAAAGCTATTTTCATTAGCTACATTTTTGTTTATGACTAATATTTTCGTAAATCTAATAATTTTTCAGTTAAATGTAAAAAAAAAGTTTCATTTTAGCCTAAAATATTTTCCTATTTAATATTTTACTTTCAAACGATTGGTTTTAGATAAACCTATGTCCTTACACAATATATAGTGTGTAACTTAGGCTTTAATTTAAAAAAAATCAATTAATCCGACAAGTATAACCAGAGATATGGATAAGTGTTTGAAAATTTCTGCAGTACGAGTTAGCATTATGGAGGCACTAATGCGTGTAGAAGCTACATGATGATTTGGTATAAAACAGGGGCACCAGATGAAACTTTCAACACTTGTACACTGGCACGGATAGAGCACGAAAATACGTGATAGACATTCCAAAAATTTAGCTATCCAAGATGGCGGACATTCAAAATGGTGGCTATCGCCAGTTTTCAATGGTACATATATCCGCATCGCATATCTCGTCTCTAAGTTATCTGATTTCGATGGTTCCTTTTTAAAATTAAAGATAATTTCTTTGAGTTCAATGAGCAATATCTTCATAAATCTAATATTTTTTTCAGTTAAATATAAATATGTGAATTTTAACCGAAATCATTTTTATTAAATTTTTCACTGAGGCAGATTTTAGGTTTAGGCGAAAATTTCTTTTCAAAAAAGGAGGAAAAACAAAATTTTGTGCATAATATTTTCTTATTTAAATTTGCATAATATTTTCTAAAAAATGTTAGATAACTACTATTTTTAGACAAATAAATGCTTTTGCAAAAGGCAGTGCTTTCATTTGAAGAAAAGAGCAATAATACCCTAATTAATAATCTGAACCAGAGCAATTACTGCGTATTCTGTAACAACTGTAACGCAGGATGGCAAGAACAACATCTTCTCATGCAGATGCTCGGCGATCCAATTGATGCATAGCTTTCCTTCGCTGTCCTTTCTCCATTTATGTCCTTCAGCCTCTGGTATACGTAAGAGTATTTTCCAAGTATTCGCATCTAAATCCTTATCTGGAAATTAGCGCGTTCCAATGTATTCTTGCACGATGGTAGTTAGCAACTATTGATCACCCGCCTTTGGATGTAAATAATTTTCATCACAGCTCATTGGCACTTCCAATTTTTATTTTCTTGGAATACATGTCACAAGTAAACTTTCCAATTGTCTTGAATAACTCATCTGGAACAATTCACGCGATTCCTAGGCTTCTGAATGTTATGACATATTTTGTGCTGTTCCAGTAAACTTTTGGATTTTTCCGTGTCTTGCAAATGCTCTTACACTGTCACAGCCTGACCTGAATGAAATCTTATTACAGCTGGTGCCACTTCCTAATACATTTCTGAGACACTTTGGCCAATATAAAGTACTTTCAATTAGTTTCTAACGCCTATCACAATGCATTTACTTGCTTTAACCTGTTTGTACAGTACAACAGAAAACCAAACTTTTTTAGTAGTGATTTCTGAGGTCCAGATTATCGTATATTATTTTCCTTTTCCTCAAATAAAAGTATATATTAAAAGAAGCGTCTTTTGAATTTAATTTTAAGACCTTTAGGCAACTTTCGGTCAGACAGGATGGATGATGGGATGAATTGGTGGAATAAAGAAACTGGGAGGAAACGGGAGAAGCCCGAGAAAAGCCACACATACGGTGTTAATCCACCACAAAGTCCATATAACAGTAGCAGGGATCGAACCGACCACCCCTATCATAAGAGGTGAGCGCTGAACAATTCACCTACCGCAGCTCAGCAGCATTTTGAAAGCAAATATTTATCTAAAAAATATAGTTTCCTAATAAGACCTAAAATAAGAAAATAATAAACATTTTTGATATTAGGTAGATTTCGAAGAAAAATTTACCTATTGAGATCGATACGATATGAAAGTATATATATTTATATATAGATATATATATATTTATATATTAACACGCTAGCGGCCATAATTTTGAAAATATTTGAACCAAATTTTTATATGTTGTTTCTAGGCTTAATAGCTCGGTTAAGTTCGTTAATGAGCAAAATCGGTCGCCATCTTGGATCCAAAATGGCCGCCGAACCCATTGTTGTATAGAATACACAGCCTAAACCGCTGGGGTTATTTTAATCAAATTTGGCATAAAGGTACAACATCAGTTTTTGATTACGAGAATGTTGCGTAATGAGTTCAAAGACGCCATCTTGGATCCAAAATGGCGGAAGTAAGAAATTTATTTTCCATATCGTTTGAGCTAGAGATACGAAATTTGACATGAAGGTGTATTGTCACTAGTAGTTCAAGATAATATTACGAAATGTTGAAAAAGTCGCAATCTTGAATTCAAAATGGCCGCTGAACCCATTGTTGTATACAATACACAGCCTAAACGGCTGCAGCTAGAAATATCAAATTTGGTAACACTATACATTATCATTTGTATGTTACTAAAATATTACATGATGTATCCAAAGACGCCATCTTGGATCCAAAATGGCGGACCTAAAAAAACATTTTCCACACCGTTTGAGCTAGAGATACGAAATTTGGCATAAAGGTGCATTATGACGAGTAGTTTAAGGAAATATTACAACATTTGTTAAAAGTCGCCATCTTGGATCCAAAATGACCGCCCAAAATCCCATTTTACACACCGTTTGAGCTGGATAAATGAAATTTTACTTGAAGTTGTACCATCACAAGTAGGTCACGACAATATAAGAAAACTTTCAAAAAGTCGTCAACTTGGATCCAAACTGGCCGCCCCAAAAACCCAATTTCCAAATCATTGAGGGTAGAGAAACGAAATTTTCTCTGAAGGTGTATGACCAAGAGTAGGTTACAATAAATGGGGCAAACCTTCCTTTTGGGGGCGCAGCCCCCCGTGGGAGGGTACAGATGGATACCATGGTGGTGTAGTGCTGCAGTGAGATTTTGGTTAAGATAAAGGAGGCGCATCCTCTCAAAACCATTGAAGTTGGGGGCGAACCCCC
>JAGDQP010043688.1:0-16142 GCA_022664845.1 Lepisma saccharinum | reverse complement strand
AAATGGACATACGTAATATGTGAAAGAAAAGTGGAAGATTTATAAGTGGCGTTAGTAATAACAGGGTTAGTTTTTTGTTACGATAAATAGGATTTGTTATTGTGGTGGGTTTGTATATAGAAAGTACACCAGGGATAATAGATGAATGTTCGAACGAAGTTGAGTGAACGCGATGTAGTTTTGCTCTTTTTTCCTAACTATCCATATAACCATAGAACCATTGTTATATGGGTAGTTAGGTAGAATATGAAAATTGGCACACCTGTGTCGTCCCGAATCATGAGGGGAGTAAATAAAAAGTGTGAAAACTATTAAATCGTTTTTGTAAATGTAGACCACAACTGGTATTGGCGTAAGTCCAAGTTTTTGAATACTAGTCCTATATAAAAAGCACAGGAACTGACGGTATGGATCTAAGAACGAAGGCTCTATGTGTTACACACCCATTCTTTTTAGTACAAGTATAAGACAATGCAATTTGCTACATGACGTGGGAACTGAATGTTTGGATGGGAAAACAAAGGCCCTAGAGACTACGCACCCTATCCTTTGTAGGGCAAGAAACAGACATGGAAATTGATGGGAGCCGTGGGAACTGACTGTATAGATGCACGAACGGAGGCTGTTGGTGTTAGGTGCTTTTATAAACGGAGGGCACAAGTACCGCCAGTAACGCTGTACAATGTACAAGGGATTGAAAACTACGAGTCAATAGGAAAAGCACGGGAAGTGATGGTATGAATGCAAGAACCAAGGCCCGAGGCGCTACTTACTCATGTTTATTTAAAGTAAAGAAATATGGAAATGTCCTGGTGGGTGGGTTTGTTTAACGTAAGCTAGAGTCATAATGACAAGTACACATTATTGATAGGTAGTTGTTACGGAGCACTTAATGTTTGAAATGACATGAGACTACTGTGATTTGAGAGCAGTAAAGACAGGAGCTGGTAAATAGTAAATGTAAAATGTCCACTGATAGTCAATGCAATTGTAATGTACGGTGTACAAATTACGTTGTGCAGATAGTCCTGGAATAGAAAGAATGGGGGACAAAACATAAATAAATAAAATGAAAAAAAAATGAGTTGAAATAATTAAAACACGAGGAATGGGTGTAAAAATATAACTGTATGTGAACTATGCACACATGCATCATTACGGGGGAGAAAAATTACGCAGAGTTGATATATGATCATAGGATCAAAACAAATATATGGTGTATGAACAAAAAGGGAAAAAGGAAAGCGGAAAATTTAGGTAAACGTTTGATTTAAAAAAAAACTATGACGTCACTCTATATATATATTGAAACAGACTGCGCGCGCGGTCATATGTTGTGGAATATATGACATGTAGGTCGTCAGTTGTTTGTTTTGTAGGTCGACTTGGTTTGTTTTGTAGGTCGTCAGTGTATAGTCAATCATGTGTTAATTTGAACCTGTGGATGAAGCACTATTAGCAAGTGTGGAGGTTAATGCTCTGTTGGAGCTTTTAAGTGTAGTGCACAGTGGGTGGACGAATTATGTATTTGGCGCGCCATTACTGTTTGGCGGCCTTCAAGGTGGTACATTTGCCGTAGCTGTTTCTGGTGCAAAAGTAAGGAGACTGAAAATGAGTGTTTTGGGTTTATAGGTGGATGATGGTATCCTTTGCAATCAAAAACACTGCAAAACATTGTGTGAGGTTCAAAAGAAGCCGCATTATGACGGAAAGAAGCGGAAATCAGGACTACAGAAGTTTATGTCAGGACTACATCATATGATAAAGATGGACGTATATAATTTACAAGGCGCCCTATTATCAAAAGATCAACTTTGAGGCCATGCTATGTGAAGCAGTGTATATGACTATTAGTACACAAATTATTGTTTACAAGTGTATATAGTGCATTAGTTTTAATACTTTACTATACATTAGCTCATCTCTTTACTTGTGTACTGTAGCCTAACACTAATTGCACAGTGCTTTGTGGCTACATACAACATGTACATTAAAGAACATTTATTGTTGGCGCAAATGGAAAAAGACGAATATATGGTGGACATAGTAGTGAATATAAGAGTAAAGCTTGTGCTTAAACTGATTAAAAAGATGCCTTTTTATATTACAATGCGTTTTCGTTAAAGTTTGTATTGTGACGTGGATAAGGCATTATGCGTAAGTTTTTATTTGACTGTGACACGTGATGATGCATATTTATGAGAAACTAGACAGCGACTATGGCCTGTATAAAAAAGCAATATACTGTGAAGAGCGTATTTGATTATAGTAATATGAAACTGAAAACTTACTGGACTACGCGGGAACTAGTTTAGTCAGAACACATGTACTGTGGTACACAGCGTGTATTTTATTCCAATGTGAAACTAAATAATATTTTACAAACAGTACGGGATGGTGCTTTGCCTAATGACTTGAATAAATTATATACACTACTTTGAACGGTGTTTTTTTTATTTTTTAGTGTGAAACTGGAAGATAGTTAAAACCATTATTTGGACATAAACGAACAGATTTATAGCCATAATGCATTGACAATAGTATATAACTGTATTGTGTGCAATGATATGATATGTGTTTATGTGTAAAATAAATACGTTATGGTGTATAAATGACAATTTTTATGGCTTTGGCCATGTAAGGTTGAGACGTAAAAAGTACGGAACGAAGTCTTTTCACATGTATGTTTTTATGTAGTTGATTGCAGTAAAGAAATGCGAAGGACCACAGTAGTGATGATGGATGATTGGTGGAATCGAACGGAGGATGTTTGAAATGGCAAACCACTACATTAGCATAGAGTGATAAGACCTACAAAAATCTGTGTTGGTTTTAGTATTTCGCGCATGTATGGGCTTAAGGTTTGTAATTGAAATAATGAGATTGTGCTTTTTAATCTTGTAGTGAAACAGCAGTGCAGACATGATGCTACTAGTGTACAAAAATATACGCCAAATATAGTGTACAAAAGTAGTGTAAATATAGTGTACAAAAATATAGTGTGTTTTAAAGCATAAGCCAAAAAAGCCGTTTCTAAAAATAAGGTATGAAAATACCATAAAAAATTAGTAAATCTGTTAAATTATTAAAACTTTTACAAAACCCGTATGAATGAAATAATGTAGTTTGCAAAATGGGCAAGCCGGGAATATAAGTTTAGTTTCGTCCATAGTAGATGCCAAAGTGAATAGGTTATATTGTGATACAGCAAGCTAAATTTAGCTATGCCTATGCTTAGCTTAGCTTAAATTTGTATTCTTTGAGTTTGTTCTAATTAGGTTAATCCACGTTAGGTTAGTCACTGTTAAGTTTGTCACGCACGGTTAGCGTAGATTCATGTTTGAGATACGTTAGATTCGGTTATGTTAGATTAACGCAAGTAATAACGAATTACAGACTACTCTATGACATGGCATTCTACTATAATATGTTGCGATTGTATAAAGTTCTCAACATTAAGTTATTAACACAAGTTTACGATGTAAACGGGAGAATTGACCTGTGCACTAGAGTTAGGCAACGCGATATGTTACCTGATGTTGCACAAACTATGATACTACTTATTTGTTTTGTTTGCTACTTATATGTTTTGTATATTACTTGTTGGTAAATAAGCAATGAACTTGTTATTCGATGCACAGAAGGTTTGCATGCAATTTACATGTTTCGTACTGCATGTTAATGTTGCACACCAAGGTGAAGTAGTCTTTTGTTTGAGGGATCAACTGTGATTTAATGTCAACCTTGATGAATAGATGTCAAACTAAAATGCACTCTGTAAGGTTATGAATAACATCGAAATCTAAAAGATTATTTCGTGAATGGAATATGTAACGTAACTAAAACAATAATGATCTATGTATAGTACCTGTTAACGAAAGGATGTCGTGATTTTCAGTGAACAATCATGCTACGAAGAAATGACGCCTAAGTTATATATAGTAACTTAAGAAATGAATGTTGGTTAACCATAGAGAGCTTACTTATGTAGCCGTTTTAGTATACTACTAGAACGTAATATATTAAATACTTTTCGCCGTTTCCTTTATTTTTATTTCACGGCAAAGCTGTTCTTAGTTCCCGCTATTGTAGCATACTACACTAGGCCAGGATCTATATTAAGTTTTGCTTCACGCAATGTGCAAAAGGCCTGGGTTTCATACAAGTAGGCATCTTAATAAGTGACGTCATCCGGAAGAATCCTTATATGATAACCCTGAGATCAAAACAGTAATAATCCATGTTTTACGAATGTCTAACTGAGTTAGTTGGCATAATACGAAATAGAAAAGAGTAGTAGTCCCCATTTCAATTGCTGAACATTATTTGTGGACATTTCGTACTGCTATGGTGTGTAGGGCCCAATTAGTTGCGAAAAGTTTATACATAAAGGACGTGGCGCGGAGGACATAAGATGATAGCTGTTAGTACACATGGCTCACTTGATGTTTGATTTTGCTTGAACAGGTACTAATTTTCACGTGCTATGAAGATCGATTGCGCTATTAAAATCGATATTGTAGAACTATAGGGCAGAGCGGTTTAGGTGGTGGGGCGGTATGCCATTGTCTTGAAGGTTGACTGAGGCTGGGTGTGTATTTTAACAGCTAATTGGGAGGGATTGAATTAGGTGGTTTAAAAGGAAACTAGGTTAATTTTGTTGAAAAGTATTTAAACCGTAACATTTACTCAAGAGCCTTTGTTTAGTTTTGTAAATATATTTAATGTTGAAATAGAATTATACTTTTGTGTTTTGTTTGGAAACGTCAGGATAAAACGGATGGTAAAAGACAGACGAATCGTATATACTAAACTGTATACTACAACATCAAACAAACGTTGAATATAAGTTCCTTTGTCAATTTGGAATACGTTTTATGTGAAATCGTATTGTAATTTGCTGACTTTTTTAAAAAATAAAAGAGGGCAGGTTGAAAACTGGTGGTTTTGCGGACGTAAAGTATGAAAGTCCTACACGTGTCGTAACTTTTCATTAAACCATAACATACAACAAAGTTCATTGTGGATCATCGAGTAGCCACAAGTAGAAACAAAATAAACAAAGCATAGACATTTATATTTTTACTCCAACTAACAGTCCCGTATAATCAAAAGCAGTAATGCAATGGTGGCAGCATATAGTATACAAAGTTATGTATACCCTATAGGCATATAAGGTTGAAACAAGGATTAGCAAGTAAAAACAGAGGACGTGGACAAATGTTACTGTGGTGAAGCTGGGATAAGAAAAAACATGGAAAAATATCAGTATGCAAGTGAGCTAATGGTGGCTAATTGAAGAAGTTGTAAGCACAGTGAGCTATGAGGGGATAAATGTATATAATAACAGCGGAAACCAAAATAAAACAAGCATATGTCAATGCAAAGTTTTCAAGTGCTGGTATTTCATTTGAAAGCTTATAGCCACTGTTGAATTTCTTGATGGTGTAGCTTTACATTTTGACCAAAGGCCAATGGTCTCTCGCATGGAAAGTGTTTGTTATAATAACATACAGATTTTATTTTAACCCTGTACTTTAATATTAAATTAAACGGACTCCAATGTTTCATACAAACTAGGAAAACAAATGGAGGTGTACGTGAAGTCACATAACGTTAGCCGATGAGTGGGCTTGGTTTTTTAAAGGAAGTAACAATAAATTGAATTGTATATTTTACACACAAGCAAAAATACGAATACCAACATATTAATGTTTTTTAAAGAAAACCCCCAGGCAACAGTTAATGTCATTATGCATTTGACAAATGTAATACAAAGTTCAATCCATGGGTAATGACGAAAATGTGACTCAGATATATATTTGCAACAAAGGCAATGAACGACATGCCAGTCAAGTGGCTAAGCCGTTTGCGACGGTAGGCCATTGGGTTGAACGTTCCAGGTGTTAGTGCCGGCAGGAGCATAAATGTGAATTTTAACAGCTGAAGGCGAAGTGTGACGGGACAAATTGCAAAGTTACTAGAAAGTAAGGTTTTAAAGTTTTGCAATGAAGGAAATTGTACGTTAAATGTGCATGTATTTAAAAACAAAACATAATTACTGTTTGTGTACGAATACAAAAGCAATATGTATTTTTAACATTATTTACGTTGTCATAACAGCATATTTTAAAACAATATGTTATAATAACATGTGCTTGTAGCAAGCCGCACATCACTCAATGTGTTAGTACTGCACTATCATATATGAGGACACCTACTAGACGTACTGATCGTATTTTTATAGAGGAAAAAATGAAAAGAAAATAGTCTTGGTCTTTGGTAGGGTCAAATATGGTGTTTACCTGAAGTCGTTTTCTTGTGGTTTGAGGTAATGCCATATTTTAAAAAAACAGAGTTATAACTCCTTACAGCGAGCGCTGGTTTAGCTAATGTGAAGAACGTCCTTTACAAATTGTGTTTTCTTTTTGTGCTGTATTTTGTCTAGACACTTTGTGTATTGTGGTACAGTGAGGCGTTTGTTGTGGGGTTGTACAAGACATGGATGAATATAGTCGCCCATGTAATAACTTTTATTTAATGGTTTTGGAGGCCTTTAATGACTTTATGGCACGTAATAAACATCACAAGATATTTCCGACGTGTGAACACAAAAAAACTAGTTGAAATTGTATATTTGTTCCAGGCAAGAGCACAAGGCGCACAAGACTTGCGTGAAACCTTGCGTTGGGTATATTGTTTGTTAGAGAATTTTATACGTAACACCCATCGTGTGCACGGATGTAACTTTACTATAGAAGAAATTATAGAAGCAGAACAAAGTGGTATATTAAAATGTGACGTACAGTCGTACTAACAAAGTCAGTTACTATAAATATGTTTTAGTTATTACAAAAATACCATTAATGCCATTCTCAAAGTAAGAAATAGCTCATGTTCATTTAAAACTAACAGGTTCATTCTGACGTCAAAGAATACGTGCACGTACTTTGTGCATTTACAGAAATATTAGCCATAATGCTGTTATTGTCCATAACAGTTATTAGAGCTAATATATGTTATAGTTGTGGGCTTGTCATTAGCTTTTCAAACAAAAACATAAAATAGGTTGTGTTGTAACCTATAGTGACTTAGGGTTTCCCACGTTTATCAGGTATATGTACCTTTACATAGACGAAGGCCTCTATCATTACTGTCTGTAAAAGGATGATTATTCAATAACGTGATACCGTAATCACATGACCAACTTTGTTTATACGTGATCATTTAAAACAACTATTACTACAAGCTAAATAAAGTACTCAAGCAAAATAAGGACTATGTTCGTATTAATGCTGATACTGGTATATGTAACGTAATTTTATTGAATAAAAAATCTAGTAACTGTTAACTAGGCGCTGTAACAATTATGCGTAACGTTTTAGTTAAACACTTCCATGCCCCTGCCGGGACTCACACCCAAAGCTTTTGAGTCGTGGTATATTGAGCTGTCTTAGGTATTTTCTTTAATTTAGTGTCTTTAAAAATTCCTCTAACACTGCTCGACGCGTTAATATATCGTGTTTATTTAAAGTGAGCAGTATTTAAGTATTTTTTAATTTATGTCTTAATTGTTGCAAAAAACATAAATATTTGAGCAGCAATTTCTATTGTATGCAGAGGATGATATACTCTTACATGAATAACTCAGGAATTAAGACTTAAATAAAAAAACGGGCCACACAACGATATCAAGCGTATAAAACTAAGTTAGAACTGAAGATTTGGTCCACATCGGATTAGACTGGAAGTGGACAAACGAGTTTAAATATTTGCTCTGGCGTCTATCTTTCAACACTACGTAGTCACTCCAGTATAGTTTACGTAGAGCTCGATGGTTATACCTCCCATGGTAATGAATTCACACACATGGACCCCTTCTTCCATGGACAAACCTGTTTATTTTTACTTTCGCACGATTCCTATCACCACCCCTTATGTCTTATACATAGAAAAGAGGCGCGATTCTTCTTTAAAAGCCTTTTTTTTTATCTTTTTTTACGCAAGAAAGGAAAAGTCGTCACGAGGGTGTTTTATATACACATTTTCTATGATTTTTTTACCATTATCCCTTTTGCAGTATTCGAGATGAGTTCTTGATCTCCGTCATCCAGTGCACGATCGTATTCGTTTCTTCACGAATATGTAACGCGAAAGCAACGATGTGAGCAGTGGGCACAACAACAATATATCAAATTATTAGATTTATCTATCCCTAAAGCAGGACCATCACAAGTGTTAACACCCGCAGAAAAACGTTTACAGATTGTAGAAAGCTCAATGGAGCATACTGTTTCTATAAATAACAAAAGTAGTGCACATAGTAGCAGTAGCACTTATTGCAGTAATTATGGTCAGCCCTTTACTATTTGTGCGCGAAACCCCACAATTAATAAACGAAGTCATGGACCTATCACCAGGGCCATTAGATTTGCGTTGTTAAGGAAATGTGCTAATGTTAACGAGGAAAATTTAGGTGACATGCGGGGATCATCAAGTGTATCGTGCAGCGCCTTTTTTCACTACAACATAAGCCTCCCCCACATGATGGACACATTCATTGGGACCAAACCTTGGAGTTTAAAATGACAACTTTACTGGACTGGATACCGGACTAGATACGCTTATTAGATCCAGGCAATCCTCTCACTGATTATATAAGTAACGAGGATGATGAAGACGTGTTAAATCTATTCATGAACATAAACAATAATGTTACTTATGTTCCATTTCAACTAACTGAACGTTCTGCTTCCTCTGTGAATTTTGTGATGATTCGTTCTGTACCACCGGTTAGTGCAGTGCTAAGGGACGAATTTATTCGCCAGTCCCATTTTTGCGCAATTGGATTATAATAACACAGTTTTTTCCATGCTGCATGTTTTACAACAATTGGATGCGATTTCAGAACTTAGTGAACTGTGCCATCATCTTTAACGCGAGAAAAATAAATGTTATGTATTTGTTGTATATGTATTGGTGCACATGTTAAAGATATGGGATTAGCCTGCGCGTGTTTTTTTTAAATGTTATTTTTATGTGTGTGTTTGGTGTACATAATGTAGGGATTAGAGAATATAAAGGATATACACAATAGAAGTTCGTAGTGTTATATTTATGCTGTAAGTATTTACTTGTTTTGTTTGCTCGTGTTTGGTCAGTGCATGTAGTAGTAGTACTGTATCGTAATGTATAGTTCACAAGTTTAAATGGCCCCATTTTTTGTGACTTTAAAAACATCATTTATGCGTAAAGCTTCTTTAAGGAGTGTGTTGACAATGGCATTTTACATACCGTCTGACATGCAAATCATCAATGTGTAGCATTATCTAAACGGCGTTTAAATTTCACATTTTGCTAGTACGAAACTTACTCGTTTATCCTAGTCCAATTGTGGACAAACGTCTGTAAAATATGCTTGTTGTTTCCTCGTGTCTGGTGACTCCACGAAGCCGTTTAGCCTAGTGCCAGTGGGAAAAACCTTTGCCAAATATGCTAGCCATTTTATTTTTATGTGCTTAGAGTACACAGTCTTTTACTCTAATTAGACTGTGAGAAAACCATAGTCAAAAATGTCTTTTGGGTTTGTTTCCTGAAACAAAAAAGTAGTAAACAGTGTGAGCTTGGTGAAATAAGGACAAACCCCAGTGAAAAATATTATGTCGATCACTTGTTTCCCAACTGGAAAATCACGCTAAACAAACCCTACACACGCACCAGCTATTTGTTTATCTTATTATTTTTAAAAACAAAAAACAAAAGGAAAACCAAACATCAAAGTGTATTTACAAATATCTTCTATTTGAATTATTTTGCAAGTATAGTTTTCAATCTTTGATAACCGCGGTTGATTTTACATATCATTTTCGCATTTGTTTCCTTTAAGGCACAAGTAGTCATTACGATGCGTGTGGAATGATAGGTTTATACTTTGTGTTTATTATCGCTATTCTTTCAAGACTTTATCGCTCATTGTTTACAGTTTTTTTTTGTTTTCTTACAACTATCAAGGTAATGGCTGTGTTTATATGCCACCGTGGATGTTCTAGATAGTAACTCGTAATTGATTATACATGCGCCAATACGACTGTTATTTTTTCAAATGTATTAAGTACTCATGCAAAACAAAAAGAACACGATCATTACGTCATAGATGTAATTTAAAAATATATTTTTTCTGCGAAGTTAAAAAGATGTATGAAAACGTGTTTATCACAAAACAAACTAGTAACAATGCAGTTCTTTATTACAAGGCATTAAAAGATTCAACATATTTACCACATTCAGACAATGCTTTAATTACTTGAGTGTGTTTATATATACGTACATACATTACACTATTACCTGCAATCTTATTTGTTTTCCATTGCTCATGTTCAAACAATAATTTCTTTGTTCTTACCAAAATAATAGTGCACAAATTTTTAGTTTATGTATACTAGTTAGACATGTCCAGCTTAAGATCAAATACTGTCCTAAAAATTGTTCTTAAAATAAGAGCCTAGGTTTTAATTGCCATTTTAGCATTTCTTTCAGTAAAACGCCGAAAATAAACTTAAGTTACATTTAAGAAAAACTGAAATTAATTTAGTACGTTCACAGTCCTACCTTATCGTTCTTTTAACCAAGCTGTTGTTCTTAGTATTATTTTTACGGTGTTTAATTCACTCTTTGTAAACAGTCTAAAACAACAAACAAAACAAGGTCAGTGTGTAAAGTACTGTGTCATCAACTTTATTCTTGTCCCGTTTGTTTGTTTCTTTGACACGCTACGTTTACTATTTCGTAATACGCTCATTTAATCAGTTATTTATTCATTTCCGGCCCACCTTCAGCGGTTAAAAAACAGTTCCATTAAAAGCAAAATCGTATGTTAGTCTTCTCTTGGCCTATACAACAATACTAGTAATTCAACGACTTTTAACCTCTCCCTCCACTTTCACTTTCCACGGCATTTAAAAGACACTAGAAGGAACGACTAGTGTTAATTCGCGCGTGCCGTGTTGTTTACTTGTTTTCTCGCAGACTATGTCAGTCTCATCGAAACATGTTATTCCTAACACACAATAACAAGGGAATATTGTTTCTATTAGGTCCGTGTTCGATGTAAAAGCAATATCTAACAAGATAAACGTGTACACTTTTATGTTTTACTCTAGAAAAACTGCATAGGCGTGTTTCAGTGTACAAAAATATAATTTATAGGCAAACCCTAAATTCCTATTTCAAACAAACATCATATTGCAGTAAAACTTTGTGTTGTAAAGTGGCTTGTGCGTTATGTATGCCGTTGATAGGGATTCGTTTGGTTCTTTAAAACACATACGAATCAAATTAACATCAATACGTTTATGTCCACTGTTTGAAATTACAAATGTATAATGTTCCTACAATAATGGTACTTACCATATCGCGATTTTTCTACACAACATAAAATTATTTACATATCATTTTGTTTAAATATGATAGCAAATGTGGTGGATGTCCAACCTACGAAATACATATTATGAATATCCCTAGTTTAAATGCTATCCATTATATCCAAAAGTAGCGTAATTAAATAATCAGTGTTTAAAGTGGATAAAAGTTTTTACCAAAATGGTATTGTTATTTGCAATTAAAGCAATTTTTGTATTATTGTATACACGTCTTTATTTCTAAAACGTCAATAATTATTAATAGTTTGTTTTTATCAGCCTTGGCTTTATCCGCCAATCAAGTTATACATTTTTTGTGTTGAAGTCCATGTACTACAGCTTCCATAAGGTGCTCGGATTTATGATGATCCTCTCGTCTTTTATTAGCATCTCCTAATTAATAAAAATAGCACATTGTTAATGTAACCTAAAATATGTTTCAACGCTCGTAATACTGGTAGAATATGTTGCTATTAATTTGTTTGCAAGTACAGCACATAAGAGCAAGGTGTTTTACAAAGTATTTTTACACTAAAAGTAAAAAAGCCTTAGTAGACTTAAGCTCGATTTAATTGTGTGTTCATTTTAATGCGTGACTACACTATATTTATTATATTTTCAAATTAAACATAAGTTTTTTGTTATAGGAACACCATGCGGGTTTTATATTTGTTTCCACACCGTTGTTTCGGCTCACTTTACACACTTTAAATAATGTTAAGTATGAACCATTAGTATTTTTGCAGTACTTATATCATGTAAAAAAGTTAGCTTTCCTAAAATCAAACATTAAATACGTTCTCTGAAACAACATATAATATATGTACAGTTGTACACTTACATATTTCGTCTTAATTCGATCAACACTCAAATCTGCGGTGACGTGAGGCCAACCAAATACCTAACACTGTAGCATATAAATTTACAGTATGCATTAAATACATACATGTTAGGCTTAAACGGCTCCAAAAAATAACAGCAATAGTACAAAGAAAGATACGATTTCATGTAAACATGCATTGCGAAACGTTGTATTTCATAAAACCAAACATTCAATCGTTTAATCACATTTTATTCACTTTTACATACAAAAGCGAAGTTAGTTACTTCACTAGTTAGGTAATACTCTTGTTATTAAAATGGTATAGTATGTACAACATTTAGCATAAAATAGTGTGCTTACTGTATTGTACTTCCATGTGGGTTTCCTTCAATGTCCTTTGCCCAAAGGCTGCATGTACCTCATGCGGTTTGCGTTGAAGTAAATTACGCAAACCACATTCAAAAACACTGGTATAAGGCATACAGCTTGTATGCCGTGCTTTATACGTATTATACAAATCCAACAAGTTGCTTGGGTTTTAAAAAGCTAGTGTACATGCGTTCATTTAGAGCGTCTTCACGTTCTGCTTCCGACAGTCCCAGCCTAAATACATAAATGTCCTAATTGATTTCCCTCGTCGAAGTAACATTATTTACAAATTAACGGTATACTTTTTACATTTCCAATTTTCTATGGGGGCCCAAATGCACAGTTCCACTATCACGTTCTTCCCGCATTCAAAGAATTTTTTTGGAAGTTTTCTTCACCTTCAAAGGTTTGCGGTTCGACACCCACTGGGTGTAATGCTGGTTTAGTTGGGAGGAATATAATTACTGTTATGGTACATGGCATACTGTTTATTTTACAATTATGTGGAAAACCAACAAATGGGGCTAATTTAGCAGTACGCTGTGAGGGTACCATTCACGCTGTGCTTGAGTTGAGAAACCGAGTTTAGTACACCTACAACATTGCTTTGGTTACTGTTACCAGCTTTGACGATGACACATGTGTCGTCCATACGTTGTTCAATTCGCTTAGCTAATGCTAAGGCAGCGCGCTCAATCTGCTGTATAACACTTGTCCAAGTTTCCAGCGACCACTCATCGTCTCAGCACAAGTTCCACTCCATTGCTTCTATTCCAAACACGTACACTAAGTTACAGTTTTTTACGTTAATGTAAGTGTAATGTTTGACCAGCACTCAGTACCTAGCACAATATTTCCTACATACACGGTCTCTTTCGGTCTTTCTTCCAGTACAGGGCTTCCAGTTCATCCAAACATATTGCAAGTAAATTTTCAATTGCCTGTTGAAATTTACAGCGTGTGTTAGTAGTAAAATGAAGTTTTTCCATATAAATTGCAAACAGCGCATTTAAATGTTCAGGATTATGTAAAACACCGTTTGTTCGTTCACGAAATTACCACTCTAATTCAATTGCGTCCACCTTATAATCTACATATGGTTCCAAATAAACGTAGCATGCGTGTTTTAACTGGCATAGTTTAAGGTAGCGGCACCCGGCATCAAATGAATTTGTACGTTCCGCTATTCCAATATACTCCAAATGCAGGCCTTACGTAGCTCGTAAGATGTACACAAACAATCAATTGTTACTACTTCTTCCTCTATTTTAGCCAGAACAAAAGCTAAGTTCCTTTCATCCACGACTTCAAATACTGCCATGGTTGCTTTCAAAGTGAATACAATCTCTAATAGAAAAAGCACTTTTCACCCCTTAATCGTATGCGCAGTTGTCTTGTGCACAACTCTAAAAACGTTTTTGATTCGTTTTCAAACATAGTACTTACATTCATACATTTATTTTAAAAAAACACAAAAGCATTGTGTTAATGCAATCACCGACCATGTCCTTACACATTCTACACATTTCCAGACCTGCTGCGTGTCTGTTAACAAAAGCTAACATCGGTATCTATACACACTAACAAACCATAACAATAGCTCACATTAAACGTAATTGCTATTTAAATCACTCCCTCCAAAAATACGCAATTTACTTTCATTGTAATCGTCCATTACATACTTATTTGACTTTAACAAGTTTCCACTAAATTTAGGTTTCTAATATCCCCCTGATTATTTATTTTGTTCCATAGCAAGAGTTTTTTCGATCTTTGTACAGCAACAAAAGTATATTATTTTGTCAAACGGTCCTCTATTGCTTTTCCGCAGCAGTATACAATTAAAACAAGCTCAACAAATGTGCACGTTCCTTTAAATATATTTTTCTTTACATTATTGCAATTAGTTTCATTGTACATATTACTCCAAATTGCCTGGCAATCTTCAAACATTTGTGAAGGTTTGGGTTAGTTTACATCTCAATCGAATAAATTCATTTTAAAACAATTTATGTCATCACTGGTCAACTTAGATAGTGCAAGGTACTACCACAATACTCACTACTCAACTAATTTCAAAAAGTAACGTCGTCTGTTACTCACAATATAAACAATCTAAAACAGTTAACAACTACGCTCACATATATACACCGCGCTAACACGCTCACATACGTCTTCAAACGCAACGGTCAGCCGTAAAGTTAATATTTGGTAGGTTTGTATTTCGCGGTTCCAATCTTAATAGGCATAAGCTTTTATTTTCTTTGTCTTGTACATTTCAAAAACCAACTAACACACTTATAATTTACTTTTCTCCTTTCTTAAAAAAACAAATACATAAAAAATATGTTTACTTTATACAAGCTGTTTTCTAATGCTTATTCTACTGTTAGCCTCAACTAAACTAGCACAAAAATATTAGAGTTAACCTACCTTTATAGCACATTCATTCCCACTGTCGTTTCCATTATCCATATTCAACAATAATCGCTTAGTGCAGGCAACCCTTAAAATAATCTATCCTTGGCCCTTATGAGTTACTTTAGCATTCGTGTGCTATTTTCTGTTGCCCCACAATATTTCATATATATACAACAAACACATACAATCCCTCGTGTGCAATAACTTCACTGGTTTCCAACTGTAAGTTCACCATTCATTTAATGTACAAATGTACCTTCTAAGCGTAAACGGTTCAGTTATCTTAACAAGTATTGAATATGCCATGTCCATGTCAATGTTTAATCGCATTATAATAAAGCATTCTTATGTGCCATCTTTCTTTAAATGCTACAGACAAGTTAAAATTGCTCACTAAAACCATTGCAAGTACGTTCCAATTCTGTACATCTCTTTTTTGCCATTGCCTTCCTTGTATACCTCCATCGAAAGCAGACATACTTTAGCTTGTTTAAAGGGCCCTTCTGTTTTATTCTTTATCCCACCAACATAACTTCACACTAGTTACTATTACCTACACTTATCAATTATATGTTCACTTCTTTATTTTTTCCGTGTTTTTTTTACCTCACGATTTTCCTGTTTCTTCTCTTCTGTCGCTCACCACATGCATTCTCTCCCTCAAACATATACAAAACCACGCTTCCCATTTGTAATTAAATTTAACATGCACACAACAACGACTTCACATCATCAATTTCTTATCTTCCTCATCACTTTTTTCTTTGCCATTCTTCCCTCAACATGGGTTTCCTGAGTAATATATTACATTTTAAACCCAACATGCCATCTTTTCCCTCTAAGCATCCAACCAGCCACAAACACACGCTCCTTTGTCGTATTTCTTCCATATCATTTTAAAGGACGTGTTCAAACTTTAAATTTGTACACGTACATTACAATTGCATTGACTACCAGTGGACATTTTACATTTACTATCTACCAGCTCTTGTCTACTGCTCTCAAATCACAGTAGTCTCATGTTATTTCAATCATCAAGCGCTCCGTAACAACTAAATATCAATAATTTGTACTTGTCATTATGAACCTAGCTTACATTAAACAAACCCACC
>JAGDQP010043687.1:0-16142 GCA_022664845.1 Lepisma saccharinum | reverse complement strand
GGGGGGGGGGGGGAGTAACACGGAAAATTCCCAAGAACAGCTCCCTAACTTTAAAACCTTTATGGTTAAAAATCGATGGAAACCGTGCACAACTACATTTACACCTTCCCAATTTTGATTTACACCCCTCCGAACTGAAAATCCTGGCAGAACCCCTTGTTGATTTTACTTGGCTAAGACATGATGTTGCTAATTATATTAAAAAATACCAGCATCATCATCATTATGATCATCGTCAGTTTTTGGTGATTGCACAGATCGTTCGTGGCACGTGTATTTCCATCCGTCTTGTTTCTGTACGTATATTTTAAAAACAAACTGAAAAAAATAATTCTAATCTTCTGAATATCATACTTCCTTTGGTCACAGCCATGGTACACAGAGTTGCTAACAATATAAAGGGAGAAACCGACGTCAATTAAATTCTTATTCAATAATTCAGTTCCTCCAACAAAAAAATCCAATATTTTCTAATGAGTCATTCAAAATTCACTTTTTCATTGTCACCATTAAAAGTAACACATTAGATTTAACTTGTAAACACATAAATCAATTTGCTAATAGCGTTTTATTTTATGCAGTTTTGAGTGCAATAACTTGTGTTTGAATACCACACTTTTTCCAGGCAAAGTACTAAATAAGCACAGGGAATATCTTCAACTATCCATGATTGCTTGCATCTGTTAACACTCCGAAATAAGATGTGTAGCAATCACACTGCTTATTATTGCCTGTGTTTGAAACTTTAGCTATCTCTGAATCATGAAACGTCTCTCGGTATAGTTGAGGGCATAGTCATTTAACATGTAGGATATGTGATGATAAACTGTATGACACCTTCTGCTACACTTATCTTTACATCGAGCTAGTGAACTTGATATTAATAAAAGGAATAATATTTACACAAGTGGCGGAATAGTTAATTGCTTTCTTATAGTTTTCAGTACTCACATGGCGATCAAAATTAAACCTTTGTTGCCTACTTGTATTTAGCAGTCCCATATCACACATTTCGCATTGTATTCCGTTTTTCCCCTTTAAAAAGCAGGGATATTTAGATTTCACAAACGTCACAATGAATTTACACTTGCATTTATCTGACTTTGACATGTTTCTAAAAAAATATATATTAAATTTTCACTGAAATCTTGAAATGCCTTTGACCAGAAGAATTGAAAGCATGATCACAACATCCGAATACAATAAGTCAATTCTATATTGATTTGTACAGGAATTTTAAGACGTTGATACTCATACTTTTTTAAATGATGCATTTTGTATCTCTTATTAAAATATTTCGTATTTTATTCTGTGTGTAAAGCAATATAAAAAATATTTTCCATGTAATTTAGAAAAACGGTATAAATAGAAGGCATTACGAATGCTAACAATTGGGAGTTTCTGTATCTCCTAACCAAATCATTCCTGAACTACTTTTGTTAATCGTATGCTTACCATAACTCTTAGTCCATTTCCTATAGTGGTAACAATGGGTCTGTCAGACCCAGATCAATACTTATTTGAACGTAGGATTATCTTGAAACGCTGTGCATGACTCGTTCTTTCCCAACCTTTCAAGTTAATATATTTCTTTAATTCTATGAAGCTAGTTCTCTTCTTCAGCTACAAAGTGTTGCGTGAAGGGACAGTTTCTGGAGTTTTGGTCTGGCAGGTCCAACTAATGACTGGACGTTTTTCAGAAAATAACCAGTTGCATAAATATTGAGTTGCCATCACATAGGTGAAGAAGCTTTGCATGCTCCATTTATTGAGAGAAATTCAATTGCTAACAACTGCCATTTAAACAACTTTAAGAAATTAATCACCCTTTAAGTTCTGAAGCTGTTCATTACAACTTTTCTTCTTTGGATTTTATGTATAAATGTGTGCGTTTAAAATAACCAAAATTTATGTTGCTAGGGCTGAGAAAATAATGCGCATGTTAGGAAATGAACTATCTAATGTGTCCTCTGAAGAGGAAGATGATCATGATGTAGAGCCTACATTCTGTTTTTACAGTTAACTCTAAACAGACAGGGAAGTTGGAAATTAAGAAGATATTCTAAAGAATGTTTCAGAATGTAGCTCACATACTATGTGTCGATTGCTTGCATTTTGATATCTGAAGCATAAATTTGATCTTAAATATATAAACATCGTGTTGGATATTGCATAAATTAACTAGAAAAATAGTGAAAAGTTGCATTACAACACGACGTTTCACTCAGCTCTCAGAACAAATTTTTAAGCTTTTAATTTGTTACTTCTACTTCCACAACTTTTTATAATTATTACTGTTCTTGTAACTCTAGTTATTAAAAATTGTTAATTTTCCTTCAACGTTTGAAATCTTTCTGATTTAATACATTTATAATTCTAAATACGTGGAAAGAAAAGGGTCCAGAAGTGGATAGAAAACGGCTGAATATGGTGATGATGATGATAATTCAGTAACCCAAATTTTTATTCGATCCACAAACAGAAAATATGAATGGGTCTCACGGACCCACGTTACCAATAATGTGGCTTTTCCTTACCTTACCACTGTAGGGTTAGTAACTGTAGGAATAAATGAGTTCTGAAATGATTAAATTTCCTTTAAATTGGATTCCAGTTGCTTGAGACTTTTAATAGTTCTTTGCCAGTGCCTGCTGAGAAGCCAGGAACTTTAACACATATATTTAAACCCGATTGATTGTTAGTCATATTGGAGTTTTTCTTCCGAGTGTGTGACAGATATTTGAGAGTGACGTTAGGGGCATTATGGTAGAGGAATCAACTCATTGAATGAATGAATTTCACCTGTAGTATACAAGGAATTTACATGGCACTGAGCATATTTGTTTTTACTTGGTAATTTGCAATCGTGTGGCACTTTTATAGCGCATTATGCTCAGTGCCTTGCTTATTCCCTGTACACAGAAATAAATAAAATGTTTCCCGTTACCAAACAAAAATAAGCAAATGATTGGTTTCAACATCACATAGAGAACTCCTATTGTAATTGTAAAATATATGGGCTGAAATTAATTTTAGTACAGTACTTTAAAGATTCAAAGTTTCACAATACTCAGACTTTAAATTCCAATTGATAGTTTAATTGGCACAGAATTTTCGCTTACCCTTTTTGTTATTTAAACCGTCAGTTAGAACGATTTTAGTAGAGAAGTTTGAATCTTTATAAGGATATAATAGAAGTAATTTCATATCTTACAATTGAAATAAGGATTCTGTACGTAATGTTGAAAATCAAACATTCGATTGCTTTTATTTGGCAAAGGAAACATTTAATTTATTTCTGTATATAAGGAATGAGCAAGGCACTGAGCATAATTCGCTTTAAAGGTGCCTCTTCAGAAATAAAAGAAGAAGAAATAAAATCACTTGCAAACATAAAGGACCTTAACCGTTAAATACCGGACAATTGTATAATTCTTTCTAAATAAACATTTATGTTTAAAGTGGAATAGTAAGAAAGATAGGATCTGACTTAAGAACATTACTCTAGTGTTTAATTTCCAAAATCTTTACATTAAGAATGTTTGAAATAATCCAATGCATATTGTAAAATATGTGCTTATTCTCAAATGGCTACAGATCAGAAAATGGGAGTCATCTACTGGTTTCTATTTCAAACGCTTCAGTTTTAAAATTAAGAATTATGTACCCATGATTCTGATGCAGCTACGTAGTATCGCAGCAATGTATGAAGATTTTTATTTAAAAATCAACTAATTAGCTCTCAGATTCCTTGGCAAATAATTCATTATTAATAAATAACACATTTCTCACTGATTCAACTTTCATTTGATCAAGAGAATTCTTGTTTATTTAACGAAACAAATATCGTTTGTAGAATATACGTCTGATATTGCTTTTCTATTATTTTAGGTTATTCATTTTGATATTTTACGAAATTTGAAAATGGATTTATCACTAATTTTGGCTTTCTGATTATACCAACCAGAGTTAACATCTGTAGTCGTTTCTTATCTTATCATCTTGTCCTGTCCCTTGTTTAAAATGTTCAAATGTTCTCCATTTTCTTTTGATAATATTAAAATATATTGTTTTGTAGTAATCTAGCTAACGTGGTACAGCGTTGCACTGCAAACTTGTAGGTCTGGACTTAAATATCGGTCAGGACTTTGGAGACTTCCTTAAGTGATCCCATACTTGGATCTCTGAAGTGCATTCAGCATACTATCAAATTAAGTACCTGAGTGTTGTTGGTACTCCTGGCCAGCTTAGAAGTTAAGTCGGTCGAGAATATATGAAATATTACCTCCACATCCATCATGCGCCGTTAACTGGCGTGAGTGCATTCATTACCTTTTTTATCTGGATCCAATTCCGATAATGAAACGATTTCCTGTTTCGTTACTTCTCAATGGACAGATCAAAGAAACAAGCTGTTACGTTGGTACAAGGAAGGTGTTCAGAAGGAAAGGGTTGCATGACATTGAATGAAAAAAAAGTACAACTTTTAAATATGACATACACAATATGAGTGTGAAAAATATTTTCGTAATGTGTACAGAGATACAAAGAAATTTCGTGTTATGTATGAAGAATAACTTCAATTTTTGATTGAATCCATGTTTCGAACATATCTTTCCTTCTGACAACCTCAGTTGTTTAGATTTTCATACATTATTAATTTCAAATTCTAGTTTACTGACAAAAATTTCTTGACATTAAAAGTATGATGAAATTAATGAACATACTAAGTGATGCATTATGGTAGGTAGAATTTGGCATTTTCTCTCTCTCTCTCTCCCTCTCTTTCTTTCTTTCTTTCTTAAGAAGTTCTTAACAATTATCAATTAACATTTTGTGTCTGCATTAGTCACCATCTCCTTTCATTTCATTAATTGTAAACTAAATATTGTGTTGTATCACAAAATACATTTTAAAATAATTATTATTAAATTTATATTTTTACAACTTATAACATATTTGTTACCAAAATAGCAAACAGGGTGCATCTGTTGTTCGGCAATTGATATTTTTATTGCATCTTATTACGTACTGGGAAGGGGTAGTACAAAGTAAAACTTCACTCAAAATTCCTCCTTTAAAACTCAGGAGAGTAACGATCATATATATATACCCTCTCCCAACTCGTCTGGTCAGCGTGGGAGAGTAGACCAACTCCTCCCTTCGGAGAGAGGCCTCATCCACTAGTGGATTGAATATGGCTTTCATTTATATATATATATTAACGAAGTATATTTCTAATTTGTAATATAATGTAGCTATGTTTTCTTAAGATTTGGATAACCTTCGTATGGACAATGACTCATGCATCAGTATGTACAGTGTGTAAGGCATACTTTTATTAAATACAAATTTTGTGTATCTCGTGTTCCTTTTCTTTAACATTTTAAATATTTCTCCTCTCACGGAAATTCTCTCCAATTTTGGATGAAATGTTTTTATAATTCTCTCATTTCTTAAACATTTTATAAAGGCATAATATTTTAATGCTTATATTTTATAAAATCCGAACGACACGGATAACATCTATATTAACGACACGCCACGACATCTGTTCCGTCCATAACAGTCTACTATTTGTCATTTGTCGTTCCTATTCATATTTCCTATTCATCTTTAAGAATAGGTTTAGTTGTTCTCCTTTTAGATCCTATTTACGTATTCCTGTAAGCAAATGTATGAAATCCTACTTGCCAAGCTGTCCAGAGAGTTCCTTGTTTGTTCATTTTTCACTATGTCTTCTAAGCGTTGGTTGTTCAGCTCTTCTCTTAAATCTATTATTTGTTGTCTTTCTTTTCCATCTGAGTCTATCTGATTTCGGGGGCATTCAAGGACCACATGCTCGGGAGTGGATAGCCGCCCGCATTCACAGTTGGGAGTGTTCGTTATTCCTAATGCGTATAATTTCTGTTTGTACGGCGCATGGCCACTTAGAAATTGCACCATCCCCCTGGATGAGTTCCATTCTTCCCAACTCAGTCGCTCCGAAACGTTGTTAATAATATTAAACAATCTCCTTGATTTTGTACTTTTTCCCCAATATTTTTGACATTTTTCTACTATTTTGTTCTCGATTTCCTCTTTTGAATTTACTATATCACCCAAAATTCCGTTGTCCTGATCAATTCTTCTTTTTATGCCAGTACAGCGTTGCAGCTCTAATAACCTCCAGATGGAGCGGTGCAACTCCCAAGATGATGTTCAAAGCCACTCCCGGCGCCGTCCTATACGCCCCAGACAACCTCAACAAGACCCTCCTCTGCGCTCCGTTTATTCCCTCTGCAAGTTTCTTATTTTCATTCAATCTATGTGCCCATACGCTGGCACCATATGTGCCTATTGCATTTATGATTTGATTATTATAAAGTTTCAGTAGACGTATTGGTAAACCATACTTATTGTTCGCTATTGTTGCCAATTTGTTTCCAACTTTAACTATTCTGCTTTTGATATTTTCAATGTGTTCTTCAAAATTTAATTTCTCATCTATCGTAATTCATAAATATTTAAATGACTTTACCCTCTTAATTGTTTCATTGCTGTATTTTATAGTGGGATTTCTTTCTAATATCTTTGAATATTATGTATTTTGTTTTTTCGGTGGATATTGTGAGTTTATTGTTATCATTGTTTGACTCTTATCATTATTATTCTCGTTTTGTCCTCTATTTCTTTTCTAGAGTCCGCCTCCACCAAGATTGCGATGTCGTCCGCATAGGCAATGACTGAGTGTACCTCTCTCATTTCATGTAGATCACATGTCCCAAAAAATTGGTCCACACACTGACCCCTGTGGACATCCCTTGTTTGGTGTTGTTGTTAGTTTTTCACCTGGAGCACAGAGGTTAACCACTCTACCCTCGCAATAATGCTTAAGCACTCTTACTATGTAATTTGGTATTTTTAAGTTATTCATGTTCCTGAAGAGAGGTGGCCACCATAAGTTATCGAACGCTCCCCTAATATCAACGAAAATAGCTACTACATATTTGCCCTTCGCCTCCCTTATTCCTGTACAGAATTTGTTAACTGCATCCTGAGTTGATCTACCTTTCCTAAAACCAAATTGGTTGTTATCGTTTTCTAGTCCATCTCTTGCTTCTTGTAACCTTTTTATGATGACTTTTTCAATTTTTTTCCAATTGTGTTCAGGAGGCAGATGGGCCTATATGATCGTGGATTTTCACGCGGTTTTTCCTGACCTTTTAACAGTATTATCAAATTTGCTTCCTTCCATTTTTTAGGGAAGCGTCCCTACCTCAGACATTCGGTGAAGAGTCTTGCCAGATATGGTGTCCAAATGTGTGTGATTTTTTTTATATATTTCCGATTTCAATCAATCAGGACCCGGCGCTTTTCTATATTTTAATGATTTTATTGCCTGTTCAACTTCCGAATATTGTACAATGTTCTCATCTTTATTCTCTTCTTCTTTCAGTCTTATTATTTTCCTCAATTGTTCTTCTGATTCAGGAAAATATCCCGATAACATAGCAAAAAGATCCCGATAACATAGTGTCCCATCCAGGAAAGACTGCAAACATGAACAAAAGTGATTTAAAAGAGTTTTATTCTGTATTCTGGAATAGCCTGCCTGCCGATCGTTATAAAGTCTTGCTTTTGCTGGATTCATGGAGTGCAAATAAGGATGATAACGTATCAAATAAATTATGCCCTAATCATATAACACTGTTCAAACGTTTAATTCCTGGTGGTTGCACTGGTTTCATCCAACCACTTGATGTTTACTTCTTCCGTCCATATAAATCATTTATCAGGTTCATTACTGACACAGTTATCGCTTCCTCGGAAACTAATCTCTGTCATCGGGATAACATTTTACAAATGCAGTCCTTCACTCTCTTCCAATTCAGCGCCTCACGATTTCGCAACATGATCGGGTTTTCGTTTTACAAAAGCGGCTACTTGGATGAGGAGCCCGAGCCCTGGATGTTTCCATTGGATTATTCTTTTGATTCTAATATACGTGACGAGTGTTACAAGACCTCATGTGAGAACATCTCTTTTGTCAAGTGTGCTCATTGTGAGCAAAGTATCTGCTTATCACACGCCTTCATTGACGACTTACATATTGATTGTATCAATGTGTAGTACTTTGTACGTGCCTCTTTCCTTCACATGAATCGCATTTCAATTCAAAACCATGTCCTTCTGACTTTTGTTCTGCCTTTCGTTGTCACTTGTTTCAATACAATTCGCTTTCTCTTTGAAATTTGACCCGCCATAACCTTTTTATTTCTGGAGCTCTGCAGCTAGGATTTCACAGGTGTACTATACTCGTCACTAGCTTCAATTTAAGGTATCATTTGATGAGCAACTCGAGTCCTCACTTCGGGTACTTTACTTGCTAGTCCAGCTAAGCACAAGCAGCCTTGACGATAATCAGTGTTCTTTACCTAAGCCTTCCAAATCAACGTTCTCTCCTCAAATACTGCGATCCTTTCCCAAAGACATATAATCCGAGAAGAAAAGTAGTAGAAGGAGGAAAGGAAAAATTGTAGTTCTTACAGATACACCACAGAAGAATGAATTCAAGGAATTATCTCGAATTATCTCCCAAAAGTTCGACTTTGGTAAGAAACGAAAAATAAATCAGAAGAAAGTAAATATATCTTCTTCCTGAGATAAATATTATTATTGTTTTTGTTTAGTTTGTTCATACAAGTAGCAACAGTTGGAGTAGAGAGAAATTGGGTTAAATGTAGAACGTGCAAAAAATAGTCTCATTTTCAATGCACTAAAAGGGGAAACGTATTGTTTGTGCACTAACTGTATGTCAGACTAAACATGTTTGTGTTTTTAATATATTCTCAGGTGTGTTTTTCCTAAATATGCACTTAAATGTGTTTCTTAAATGTTTCCTTATTGATCCTTGTTTTTTTTTAATTGAATACCTCGGGTGTAGAAGTTGATAACCCACATATCAGATGTTATTCTTTGTGAACAGAGAAGCTGACAAATCTCTTCCTTGTCTGCCAAAGAGAAACCCAGTTTCGGGTTTTAGCTCATAGATGAAAGGAAGGAACACGGTGACTTGCAACTCTGCCGAAGTTAATGATTGTAGAAGAAAAAGCAATTTCATTTTTCTCAAAACAAGATGAATGTACCTTCTACACCCGAGGTATTCAATTATGTAGTCACATTTGTTTATTTTTTTATTTGTGCAATGTTCTTGTTTTCAAAGGGTGTATAAAACTCAGTCGTTCGATACAGTTCCTTTTTGAAACATGAAAATCATAATTTAAAAGCACTGATTCCCTTTGTTACAATTGGGGTCAAATGTAACACACACAGCTTTCGGATAAAAAATATATTATGATCTCATTTTCATTACCACATATTCCGTATTGTGCTTAAAATATGGAAGCCCTATTTTACAATTTCTGTCATTTTAACCGTAGATCTCATTTCGTGCACTAACTGTAACCAATTTTGTAAATATTGTTAGAATTAACCCCAGTCTTCCATACTTCTCTATTGTCGAACATATGATCTCAGTTTGGGCTTTAGAGGTCAAATTTTAGTGTTTCTCCTGTGAATCACTTCTAGTAATTCTTCAATTCTCTGATGAATAAAATTAAAACTAAAAGAAAATAAGTAAGATCTTCTTGTGGATGATTTTGTGAATATCCCGTCACTTGCCTGCTGAGCCACAAGTGGCACGCCTCCTCCTGAGTTTCCTGTTAGTATTCACTATCACATCATCGTGAATATCGTTATCGTCGAGTATCACGAAAGCAAATTCTGTTATCTTCAAAAGTGAAAATATTAAGAGAGATTGCTACTTAAAATCGACGCTTCTTGTTACTAGTATTTCCTTGTGATTTTCTTACGCAAGGACACAAAGCACAGTCGTATCGTTTGCACAGTCGCAAGTATAAAATTTGTAATGAGGGATTCATTAGATTTTATATTATCAGGTGATTCTCCATAGTATAGTGTTTTCTCTATAGTAAAGTATATTCTCTATACTATAGTGTTTTAATAGATCGATTCTGTGTATTCTTACATTTTTCTGAAATCCTTCAAGAATAATGTAAACAAATTAGGACGAAGCCCTGACCGCCTGCAATCTCCATGCACTGTGGGACGTACTTCGACTTCATATTTGATGATCTCCAAAAAGTTATTTCCCTGGGGCTTTATTTAAGGCGGCCAGCTCCTTCCCCAGGTACCCACAATACACTTCCAATTGCTGCCATCCAGAGACAATTATTTGGTGGAGCTTTTGCCGGGATTTTTATACATGTCTCTGGGAAATCAGGAACTAATATTTTATTATTGGCATGCCAATTACATGTTGAATTTGTTAAAAGACCTGCATGTCTTAAATGCGTATATTCCATAAGATTTCACAATACCGTAAGTCACATATGCCAATATATGCTACCATCTTATATGGTTTCCTAATTAATCTCTTAATAAAATATATGTTAAACTTTACTAATCTCTGTTAAATGCTCAGGACATATTGAATTTCTAAACCATGAAACGAATTCATTTAAACGATCTTTAAAGTCTCAAATGTGATAAGTCTGTGAAATGTCTTTAACGAAATTTTGCTTAGTACATAGATTTTCCTGCACCCCTTTTTCGACAACGCATTGCCATTAATTTATTATGATTTTTGTAAAAAGAATATCGACGCAGCGCTGTTCTCAATTTATCAAAATGTGTGCCTGAGGGATGATATCAATAGCGCTTTCAATGTTCTGCTGTAGCTTTTCCAGTGTATGGGAATGTTTTAAGTTCACCTGAAACTTCAACTTGCCCCATAGGTATGAATCATAGGGAAAAAGATCAGACCAGGAGATTTTACTCCCTCTGCAGAATGTTTTCTCCTCAACGAGCACTTCATGAAGTCTTCACAAAGTTGCAAGTGTGGTGTGTGCTATTGCTCCATCTTGATGAAAATATCCATACAGTCGTTCATTTTGTTGATTCGCAAATGGATTAAACTGATTGTGAACAACCAGTGAGCATTAACAGTTTGATGAAAGAATCGTGTTATGATTGGAAAACCGGGCACTGTGCATACAACACCAATCTTAATATTATGCAACGGATGTTGAACGTACTGATAAGGATTTGCTGATGCATAATGGAACGTGCTCTGTGAGTTCGCATACCTGGACAGACTGAACTGGAGAAATCTGAAGAAATGAAAAACTGAGGATCCTGAAGCCCTGATTCCAGTTTATTCAGAAAGAATCGCAGGAATAGAACACGCGCAGGTTTATCTCGAAGCTTTAACTCATGCGCGAAAGAAAATTTCTAAGGACAAATATGCAGGTCCTTTTTGATAATGTTCTAACATGACAATCTCCTAATTCCCACATGCACAGATAACCAACGTTGATATTTTGAGATATAAACTTGAGAAACATAAGCATTAAAATATTATGCCTTTATAAAAAGTTTAAGAAATGAGAGAATTATAAAAAAATATCATCCAAAATTGGAGAGAATTTCCGTGAGAGGAGAAATATTTAAAATGTTAAAGAAAAGGAACACGAGATACACAAAATTTGTATTTAATAAAAGTATGCCTTACACACTGTACATACTGATGCATGAGTCATTGTCCATACGAAGGTTATCAAAATCTTGGAAGAAAACATAGCTACATTATATTACAAATTAGAAATATACTTCGTTAATATATATATATATATAAATCACAGCCATATTCAATCCACTAGTGGATGAGGCCTCTCTCCGAGGGGAGGAGTTGGTCTACTCTCCCACGCTGACCAGACGGGTTGGGAGAGGGTATATATATATGATCGTTACTCTCCTGAGTTTTAAAGGAGGAATTTTGAGTGAAGTTTTACTTTGTACTACCCCTTCCCAGTACGTAATAAGATGCAATAAAAATATCAATTGCCGAACAACAGATGCACCCTGTTTGCTATTTTGGTAACAAATATGTTATAAGTTGTAAAAATATAAATTTAATAATAATTATTTTAAAATGTATTTTGTGATACAACACAATATTTAGTTTACAATTAATGAAATGAAAGGAGATGGTGACTAATGCAGACACAAAATGTTAATTGATAATTGTTAAGAACTTCTTAAGAAAGAAAGAAAGAAAGAGAGGGAGAGAGAGAGAGAGAAAATGCCAAATTCTACCTACCATAATGCATCACTTAGTATGTTCATTAATTTCATCATACTTTTAATGTCAAGAAATTTTTGTCAGTAAACTAGAATTTGAAATTAATAATGTATGAAAATCTAAACAACTGAGGTTGTCAGAAGGAAAGATATGTTCGAAACATGGATTCAATCAAAAATTGAAGTTATTCTTCATACATAACACGAAATTTCTTTGTATCTCTGTACACATTACGAAAATATTTTTCACACTCATATTGTGTATGTCATATTTAAAAGTTGTACTTTTTTTTCATTCAATGTCATGCAACCCTTTCCTTCTGAACACCTTCCTTGTACCAACGTAACAGCTTGTTTCTTTGATCTGTCCATTGAGAAGTAACGAAACAGGAAATCGTTTCATTATCGGAATTGGATCCAGATAAAAAAGGTAATGAATGCACTCACGCCAGTTAACGGCGCATGATGGATGTGGAGGTAATATTTCATATATTCTCGACCGACTTAACTTCTAAGCTGGCCAGGAGTACCAACAACACTCAGGTACTTAATTTGATAGTATGCTGAATGCACTTCAGAGATCCAAGTATGGGATCACTTAAGGAAGTCTCCAAAGTCCTGACCGATATTTAAGTCCAGACCTACAAGTTTGCAGTGCAACGCTGTACCACGTTAGCTAGATTACTACAAAACAATATATTTTAATATTATCAAAAGAAAATGGAGAACATTTGAACATTTTAAACAAGGGACAGGACAAGATGATAAGATAAGAAACGACTACAGATGTTAACTCTGGTTGGTATAATCAGAAAGCCAAAATTAGTGATAAATCCATTTTCAAATTTCGTAAAATATCAAAATGAATAACCTAAAATAATAGAAAAGCAATATCAGACGTATATTCTACAAACGATATTTGTTTCGTTAAATAAACAAGAATTCTCTTGATCAAATGAAAGTTGAATCAGTGAGAAATGTGTTATTTATTAATAATGAATTATTTGCCAAGGAATCTGAGAGCTAATTAGTTGATTTTTAAATAAAAATCTTCATACATTGCTGCGATACTACGTAGCTGCATCAGAATCATGGGTACATAATTCTTAATTTTAAAACTGAAGCGTTTGAAATAGAAACCAGTAGATGACTCCCATTTTCTGATCTGTAGCCATTTGAGAATAAGCACATATTTTACAATATGCATTGGATTATTTCAAACATTCTTAATGTAAAGATTTTGGAAATTAAACACTAGAGTAATGTTCTTAAGTCAGATCCTATCTTTCTTACTATTCCACTTTAAACATAAATGTTTATTTAGAAAGAATTATACAATTGTCCGGTATTTAACGGTTAAGGTCCTTTATGTTTGCAAGTGATTTTATTTCTTCTTCTTTTATTTCTGAAGAGGCACCTTTAAAGCGAATTATGCTCAGTGCCTTGCTCATTCCTTATATACAGAAATAAATTAAATGTTTCCTTTGCCAAATAAAAGCAATCGAATGTTTGATTTTCAACATTACGTACAGAATCCTTATTTCAATTGTAAGATATGAAATTACTTCTATTATATCCTTATAAAGATTCAAACTTCTCTACTAAAATCGTTCTAACTGACGGTTTAAATAACAAAAAGGGTAAGCGAAAATTCTGTGCCAATTAAACTATCAATTGGAATTTAAAGTCTGAGTATTGTGAAACTTTGAATCTTTAAAGTACTGTACTAAAATTAATTTCAGCCCATATATTTTACAATTACAATAGGAGTTCTCTATGTGATGTTGAAACCAATCATTTGCTTATTTTTGTTTGGTAACGGGAAACATTTTATTTATTTCTGTGTACAGGGAATAAGCAAGGCACTGAGCATAATGCGCTATAAAAGTGCCACACGATTGCAAATTACCAAGTAAAAACAAATATGCTCAGTGCCATGTAAATTCCTTGTATACTACAGGTGAAATTCATTCATTCAATGAGTTGATTCCTCTACCATAATGCCCCTAACGTCACTCTCAAATATCTGTCACACACTCGGAAGAAAAACTCCAATATGACTAACAATCAATCGGGTTTAAATATATGTGTTAAAGTTCCTGGCTTCTCAGCAGGCACTGGCAAAGAACTATTAAAAGTCTCAAGCAACTGGAATCCAATTTAAAGGAAATTTAATCATTTCAGAACTCATTTATTCCTACAGTTACTAACCCTACAGTGGTAAGGTAAGGAAAAGCCACATTATTGGTAACGTGGGTCCGTGAGACCCATTCATATTTTCTGTTTGTGGATCGAATAAAAATTTGGGTTACTGAATTATCATCATCATCACCATATTCAGCCGTTTTCTATCCACTTCTGGACCCTTTTCTTTCCACGTATTTAGAATTATAAATGTATTAAATCAGAAAGATTTCAAACGTTGAAGGAAAATTAACAATTTTTAATAACTAGAGTTACAAGAACAGTAATAATTATAAAAAGTTGTGGAAGTAGAAGTAACAAATTAAAAGCTTAAAAATTTGTTCTGAGAGCTGAGTGAAACGTCGTGTTGTAATGCAACTTTTCACTATTTTTCTAGTTAATTTATGCAATATCCAACACGATGTTTATATATTTAAGATCAAATTTATGCTTCAGATATCAAAATGCAAGCAATCGACACATAGTATGTGAGCTACATTCTGAAACATTCTTTAGAATATCTTCTTAATTTCCAACTTCCCTGTCTGTTTAGAGTTAACTGTAAAAACAGAATGTAGGCTCTACATCATGATCATCTTCCTCTTCAGAGGACACATTAGATAGTTCATTTCCTAACATGCGCATTATTTTCTCAGCCCTAGCAACATAAATTTTGGTTATTTTAAACGCACACATTTATACATAAAATCCAAAGAAGAAAAGTTGTAATGAACAGCTTCAGAACTTAAAGGGTGATTAATTTCTTAAAGTTGTTTAAATGGCAGTTGTTAGCAATTGAATTTCTCTCAATAAATGGAGCATGCAAAGCTTCTTCACCTATGTGATGGCAACTCAATATTTATGCAACTGGTTATTTTCTGAAAAACGTCCAGTCATTAGTTGGACCTGCCAGACCAAAACTCCAGAAACTGTCCCTTCACGCAACACTTTGTAGCTGAAGAAGAGAACTAGCTTCATAGAATTAAAGAAATATATTAACTTGAAAGGTTGGGAAAGAACGAGTCATGCACAGCGTTTCAAGATAATCCTACGTTCAAATAAGTATTGATCTGGGTCTGACAGACCCATTGTTACCACTATAGGAAATGGACTAAGAGTTATGGTAAGCATACGATTAACAAAAGTAGTTCAGGAATGATTTGGTTAGGAGATACAGAAACTCCCAATTGTTAGCATTCGTAATGCCTTCTATTTATACCGTTTTTCTAAATTACATGGAAAATATTTTTTATATTGCTTTACACACAGAATAAAATACGAAATATTTTAATAAGAGATACAAAATGCATCATTTAAAAAAGTATGAGTATCAACGTCTTAAAATTCCTGTACAAATCAATATAGAATTGACTTATTGTATTCGGATGTTGTGATCATGCTTTCAATTCTTCTGGTCAAAGGCATTTCAAGATTTCAGTGAAAATTTAATATATATTTTTTTTAGAAACATGTCAAACTCAGATAAATGCAAGTGTAAATTCATTGTGACGTTTGTGAAATCTAAATATCCCTGCTTTTTAAAGGGGAAAAACGGAATACAATGCGAAATGTGTGATATGGGACTGCTAAATACAAGTAGGCAACAAAGGTTTAATTTTGATCGCCATGTGAGTACTGAAAACTATAAGAAAGCAATTAACTATTCCGCCACTTGTGTAAATATTATTCCTTTTATTAATATCAAGTTCACTAGCTCGATGTAAAGATAAGTGTAGCAGAAGGTGTCATACAGTTTATCATCACATATCCTACATGTTAAATGACTATGCCCTCAACTATACCGAGAGACGTTT